>PVKV010004179.1:0-131845 GCA_004027835.1 Alouatta palliata | reverse complement strand
CTTCATGTATGTCTTTTTTTGTAAAGTGTCTGTTCATATCCTTCGCCCACTTTTGAATGGGCTTGTTTGTTTTTTTCTTGTAAATCTGTTTCAGTTCTTTGTAGATTCTGGATATTAGCCCTTTGTCAGATGGGTAGACTGCAAAAATTTTTTCCCATTCTGTTGGTTGCCGATTCACTCTAATGACTGTTTCTTTTGCCGTGCAGAAGCTGTGGAGTTTGATTAAGTCCCATTTGTCTATTTTGGCTTTTGTTACCAATGCTTTTGGTGTTTTAGTCATGAAGTCCTTGACTACGTCTATGTCCTGAATGGTTTTGCCTAGATTTTCTTCTAGGGTTTTTATGGTGTTAGGTCTTATGTTTAAGTCTTTAATCCATCTGGAGTTAATTTTAGTGTAAGGTGTCAGGAAGGGGTCCAGTTTCTGCTTTCTGCTCATGGCTAGCCAGTTTTCCCAACACCATTTATTAAACAGGGACTCCTTTCCACATTGCTTGTTTTTGTCAGGTTTGTCAAAGATCGGATGGTTGTAGATGTGTTGTGTTGCCTCGGAGGCCTCTGTTCTGTTCTATTGGTCTATATCTCTGTTTTGGTACCAGTACCATGCTGTTTTGATTACTGTAGCCTTGTAGTATAGTTTGAAGTCAGGTAGTGTGATGCCTCCAGCTTTGTTCTTTTTGCTTAGAATTGACTTGGCTATGCGGGCTCTCTTTTGGTTCCATATGAAGTTTAAGGTGGTTTTTTCCAGTTCTGCGAAGGTCATTGCTAGCTTGATAGGGATAGCATTGAATCTGTAAATTACTTTGGGCAGTATGGCCATTTTCACGATATTGATTTTTCCTAGCCATGAACATGGAATGTTTCTCCATCTGTTTGTGTCCTCTCTTATTTCGTTGAGCAGTGGTTTGCAGTTCTCCTTGAAGAGGTCCTTTACGTTCCTTGTTAGTTGTATTCCTAGGTATTTTATTCTCTTTGTAGCAATCGTGAATGGCAGTTGGTTCTTGATTTGGCTGTGATAACCTTCTATCCAAAGGGATAATGTAGGGAGGAGGTAATGTGGGTGGAAAGTGGAAGATGAGATCTTATTCTTAACTTCTGACCCCGCTGCCTGCTTTTTGAGTAACTAAGTGTTAAGAACGCTACCTGGTCCCTGTCTGGCTTTCTCTCCCCTCACAGTCAGTGAAGTCTCACGCCAATGTCCTCACTCATGGAGCATAACTCTGAGGTACGTGTCTGTGGTGCTGAGTGGGGAGCAGGGTAAGGAGGGAAGGATAGACTTGGAAAATTGCTGCTGTAAGTCACCTAAGGATGGGAAAATGCACAGATTTTGGCCAGTGAAAAGGAAGGAGATCTGGAATTTACATCATTTATTACATGTGAAACCCAGGGCAATTTATATAATCACACACAACTCTATTTTGATTGCCAGTGGATGGGAAGAAAAAAGACAATTTAAGAAAATGATAAAACCATTGTTTTGAATGTCATATATATTTCGTTTCTGTGTGACACTGGAATATAGATTTGTGCTTACATTATATGAAGTAATGTTTGATGGGCTCACAGTACACAAAGCCACCTCCAACTGCGGGGTGGCGACCTGAACACGGCGGGAGCATCATCAGGACTGGCTAAGTGAGTGAACGAGCATTGTTGTCTTATGATAACACAGGTACTCACAGTCGTACAGATGTTCTCGTCTGTGCTAAAGTGCTTTGATGACGTATTAAAAATTACAGGGTGAGTCCGGAACATAATTACCTTAGACTTTAAACCAGGAGACAGCAAACTTTTTCTGTAAAGACTCAGATAATAAATATTTTCAGCTTTGCAGGCCAGAAGGTCTCTGTTGAAGCTCCTCAGCTCTGCCTTTGTAGCATAAAATTTGGCATACACAATACAAAACAAACGAATGTAGCTGGGTTCCAGTAAAACTTAACTTACAAAAACAGGTGGCAAACTGGGCATGACCAAGGGCCATAGTTTGCCAACCCCCGATCTAAACCTTTGGCAAGCTTTTATATCAAGCACAATGTTAAAAGCAAGTCTGACATTTTGGCAGCATTTGGTCATGGAGGGAAGACCGGACCCAGCATGTTTTCATGAGAAAAAGGCACAAAACTCGTTGTCTGGGAAACTACATTCTCTTTCTGGTTCATTGACCTAGAGTGAGGCCCTAAGAAAGCCACTTTACTTACCTCAGCCTAGGTTTCCTCAAGAAAAATGTGAGAGTTTACACCAGAAGCTCTTTAAGTCTCCTTGCATGTACAGGATTCACTATCACATACCCTCCCCACCATTATTATTATTATTATTATTTATTAGCTTTGATAAACTTTTGGAGGCTCACATGTGCCTCATGGGAAAACAGAGGTTGCAAGAGTGATATGAACGAGAAAAAGCCTGTGTCTACATTCTGTTTCTGGAAATTAAAACAAAGTAACCAATTATATCCATAAAGTTTGTTCATGGCTCCATTTTATTTATGTATATGAAAGACAGGTACCGTAACTTTTTGGCGACCAGTCTCATACCTGTCCCTGCGGCTGCAGACCCTCTCACGGTCTGCACTTTAATAGAAGGCAAGACCAGTATCAACAGCTAGGACTCTGGGAGGCACCCCAAGTTAAGAAACTTTGACACTGTCACTGCAGACTGAATCTTGAAAAATAATGCAAAGGCACAGAGAGGGACGTCAGAAGAATTATTCACAGAACCAGTGTCAGTGAGGCTCCAGTGGGGATACAGTGGAAATATACTGGGGACAGGGCCAGCAGCAGATCCTAACCAGACTCTTCCTTTGCCTGACTGTGGCTCTGGGTCTTGCATCCAGCCCCTCTTGCTTTCTGCTCCTTGTCTGAGACAGAGCCTTTCCACTGTTCCTCTGTAAATCTCTTTCTAACACACTTACTTCATGCTTAGGTTAGATAGAAACACCTTCTGTTACTTGCAATCAAATATCTGAATGAAACACCAAAGTTGAAACTCTGAATTTAAAAATCAAAACCACAGTAAGATAGCATCTGACCATCAGAGGGCTATGATTAGAAAGTCAGAAAATAGCAGATGCTGTCAAGGTTGTGGAGAAGAAGAATGTGTGTACACTGCTGGGGGGAGTGTAAATTAGTTTGACCACTGTGGCAAGCAGCGTGGTGATTTCTCAAATACCTAAACACAGAAGTACCATTTGACCCAGCAATCCCATTACTGGCTACATACCCAAAGGAATACAAATCATTCTGTCATAAAGACACATACATGCATATGTTTCTTGCCGCACTGTTCACAATAGCAGAGACATGGAATCAACCTAAATGTCCATCAAGGATAGACTGGATATAGGATATGTGATACATATACACCACAAAATATGATGCAGTCATAAAAAAGAATGAGATTCTATCCTTTGCAAAAGCATGGATGAACTGGAGGCTATTATCCTTACTAATGCAGGAACAGAAAACTAAATACCATATGTTCTCACTTACAAGTGGGAGCTAAATGGTGAGAACACATGGACACAGAGAGGAGAACAATACATACTGGGGCCTATCAGAGGGTGGAGGGTGGGAGGAGGGAGAGGATCAGGAAAAATAACAAATGGATGTTAGGCTTAATACCTGGGCGATAAAATAATCTGCATAAAAAACCCCCATGACACACAGTTGCCTATATAACAAACCTGCACATGTACTCCTGAACTTAAAACAAAAGTTAAAAATTTAAAAGACTGGCACACTTACACCATGGAATATCATGCAGCCATAAAAAGAATGAGATCATGTCCTTTGCAGGGACATGGATGGAGCTGGAGGCCATTATCCTTAGAAAACTAATGCAGGAACAGAAAACCAGATAGTGCATGCTCTCACTTATAAGAGGAAGCTAAATGAAGAGAACACAGGGACACATAGAGGGAAACAGCACACTGGGGCCTATTAGAGGGTGGAGGAGGGAGAGGATAAGGAAAAATAACTTAATGAATACTAGGCTCAATACCTGGGTGACGAAATAATTTGTACAACAAATCCACATGACATAAGTTTACCTATATAACAACACTTCACACGTACCACTGAACTTCAAATAAAAGTTAAATTAAAAAGTAAAAAAAAAAAAAAAAACTCTGCATTTAATTTTTAATTTTCATCTTTTAATTTTTATTTATTCAGTTGGAATAACCCCTTTCTAGAGCCAGAGGCCATACATCATTAGTATAAATTCTAAGCTCATGGGATACCCAATTCATTAGGAAGAAGCCTCCCATTTGAAATCTTACCTTGGAACCTGAAGCTGTGTGTTGAGCTCATTTCAGAGCTTTCTAAAGGCCTGGCACTCTAAGAGCTGTGGCTTCTCCTTCACTGCCTTCATCCATCCATCCATCCATCCATCCATCCATTTATTCGTATAATAATTCATTCCATCAACATTTATCTGGCACCTACTATGTGTTCAGCACTACATAGGGTACTATGTACTATGTACCTACATAGCAAGGCAACAGGAGCTTACAATCTATGGAGAGTACATTATATGCTCACACAATTAATTATTTAATTGCATTTTAAAAAATAAGAACCACAAGCCGACTGCGGTTGCTCACGCCCTGTAATCCCTACACTTTGGGAGGCCAAGGCGGGTGGATCACCTGAGGTCAGGAGTTCAAGACCAGCCTGGCCAACATGGTGAAACCCCATCTCTACCAAAAATGCCCTTCTTCAACTAAGAAAAAGTTGAAGCAGGGAAAGAAGTGAAGGAAGGACAACGAATGGTGAAGGGTCAGAACAGGCAGGAGCATCCTGCACTTAGAAACTGGAAAGAAGCCGGGGGTCTGGAGTTGAGTAAGTCGAAGAATAAGAAGGTGAACTGAGAGTGGAGAGGCACTGGGACCTTGTGACCCAAGGTAAAAAATATCGATGTTCAAGCACAGAACAACTGGAAGCCGTTGAGGAGTTTTATTTGGGAGAGTGATATGACTGGAGTTCCCTTTTTCAAAAATGTCTTTGACTGCCATGTAGAGATTGAAGCAGATTGCTTCCAGTGGAGATAGTTCAGAGGGCAAAAATATTTCAGCCCAACTGGCAGCATTTTAGAGTAGGGTGGTGGTGGTGAAGGTGGAAGAAATTCAAGTGTGAGAGGAACAATAGACAGAACTCCGTGACTGATTGGCTGAAGGTTTCCCTAATGAACTCAGGGTGGATGGAAGCGATCTTTACTGATATGAGAAGTTCTGGAGGAGGAAGGATTTTGTTTAAGGAGGAAGAGTTTTGCTTAAGTTCTATTGAATTGTGCTATTACGTGTTGTTCCCTGCAGACACCAAATTTTCTAACTTGGCTAACTTGGCTGCACCGGTAAGAGTTCTCACTGGTGTGTTATGACTCTCCTCATTGGTCCTTTCTTGGGAATATAAGATGGGCCTTATGCAAAAGTATTGGGTCCCTCTGTCTCTGATACCGTTACTTCCTACACTTCTGAATTTTCTGATGTGAGACTCAGAACAGACAGCTTCCTTGCTTTTTCCTTTTCTGTTGGATCTTTCTGTACCACCCCAATGAATATCTGCAACCCCTGCTGAGCAATCTAGCTGTGACTCTCTCCTGGCTCTTTTTTGCTCTTTTACCAGGAATATAACTAGTCCTGACTTCCCAGCGTCTTTTGTGTGGGATGTGCTGAGCTCATTGTGACTCTTGGCTTGTGCGTTAGGTGTGGCTGGACCCCAAGTTATAAGCTATGTGCATGTAAAACTCTGAAAGATTGAAGGTTTTCTATCCACTTCAATTTCTGACTTCTTACCCTTCTTGCTCTTTGGGTCAAATTCCTGGCTTACTGCATTAAAAACAGGGAGAAATTATGAAACTATTGTCAAATTGCAGGAGGGTATGTTTTCTGGATGACCTATGAGCACCGTTTCTATATCTTCTCTTTTCGTCTTTGTCTGTGAATAATTGTTGCTACCTGCCATAATTGAATCAATGATAATGATTGCCAGTCCCTTATAAAATGTCGAATACTAGATAAACTCCATCCTGGGAAACTCTAAGCGTAGGCCTGGGCTTTGTTCCCTGCTCTTTACAGAAAACTTAACTTCAGAAAAATCCCATAAATTATCCAAATGAAGACCTTCCTTCATGATTCAAATGAAGAGCCCCTCCCTTTCTCACCTCATGAAGCGAAACACACACATGATGCCCTTTCATTCTACCATATTTTCCATTTATTCCTCTATTAGGATGCGCCTTATGCTGAAAAAAATAGAGCATAGTTGCATCTGAAGGACACAGAAGGAAAAATATACCCCCAAGGCAAAGGAGAGATGCAATGAGCAAGTGCATTAACATGTTATTGAAAGTAGAGAGGAACGAAGCAAAATCCCATCAACTCAGCAGTCCTGGATTATTTCACTACATGACACCAAAAATGAACAAGATACTAATCAATTCATTTTCTTTTTCCACTTGACTCTTAGTTGGAATGGGAACATCTGGAGTTTGAAATCAATCGTCCAGAACTAGCTGCTGAGCTAATTAATATTCACTCAAATGGCCCTCCACCAAGGTGTCCCTTCTTACATCTCTGTTCCTCGCAGGCAGCAATGCTTTCCCATCACCTTTGTCCACCTTAAAAGAACTCTGGTTGGCCAATGCAGGGAGAAGCAGGAGGCGTGGAGGGTGATAAACAAGCCTGCAGCGTGCCTTTCTGTTGAAGATAATGAAGATGTGCTGGAAAGAACTTAGGAGAAGGAACATTTCTGCAGAGTGAATACAGAGATCTAATCGGTAGGCTTGCCTCTCCACTCCCTTCAGCATAGAAGAGGGTGAGTCCCAGAAAGATTTCATGCTTGTATCTGATCAAAGAGGGAAGGAACCAGAATTAAGATCCCTTTCTTTAACCACAGACTACTCTGGCTTGGGCACCGTTTCTCTTTTTGGTGACAAAGAGGGGTAGGTGCTCTGAATGTTTGGGAACTGTCACTACCACAAGTCTGTCCATCTCCCAAAGTTCACTTTTTTATGGCTTGCAACCATGTATTATTTTTTTCTTTTCTTTTCTTTCTTTCTTTCTTTCTTTTTTTTTTTTTTTTTTTTGACAGAGTCTTACTCTGTTGCCCAGGCTGGGGAGTACAAAGGCATGATCTCAGCTCACTGCAACCTCTGCCTCCCGGGTTCAAGAGATTCTCGTGCCTCAGCCTCCCAAGTAGCTGGGATTACAGGCACCTGCCCTCACACCTGGCTACTTTTTGTATTTTTAGTAGAGATGGGAGTTTCGCTGTTTTTCCCAGGCTGATCTTGAACTCCTGACCTCAGGTTGATCCTTCCGCCTCAGCTTTTCAAAGTGCTGGGATACAGGCATGAGCCACCACACCCGGCCTAATCATCTATTCTTTATTTCCACTTCATGGTGCGTATCTTGAACAGAGACTGGTATAGCTATTAACACCCCAACCGGACCACTTCATCCAATTCACTGGCTTGTGGGTAATTCACTTTGTAGACCTGAACTGACCAATATGGTAGCCCCTTGAAAGGTGGCTAGTCTTAATTGAGATGTACTATGAGTTTAAAATACACACTGTGTTTCAAAGCCTAATATGTAAAAAGAATGTAAAATATTTCATTAATAATTGTTATATTGATCATACATTGAAAGAATACTTTGGACATAGTGTATTAAATTAAATACATTATTAAAATTAGCACCTGTTTCCTTTTACCTTTATAATGTGGCTACTGGAAAATTTTAAATTACATAGGTGGCTCACACGTGTGGTTACAGTAACTTTGTATCGGACAGACTTAAATTTCAATTGATGGCGGTGTTCAGTTCCCTGTAATAAAATAGCTGCTATTTTTTACTGGTAACTTAACACGATGCACCTACTATGGGCATGCCCCTATCTTAGCTCCTTGTACATTACTGTGGCAGCCCTACAATCTAGGGATTACCAGCCTCATTTCACAGATGAAGAACTTGGACTGAGAGAGGACTTGTTACCTGATGGACTCACTTTGTTCAAGTCAACATTAATGAAGCACCCACTGTATACTCTGTGGTGCTCCAGGAACTTGGGGTCCCAGGTCTGAAGAGTTACCCCTCATGACGAATTTGGCTAAAAATCTAAGTTCCTCAGGTTCCCCTCCCTCTAAATTGCTCTTTTCTTGATACTATGTCACTCTTCTTGAAGTTTCTCAGTGTCAGGATTATGGGATTTTCAGACACTTTTATTATTTCATTTTTTGCCTCTCTTTTTCATGGGGATCAATTATCAAGACAAGGAAATTGAATAGAATTGGAACTGGAGTCTACGGTTTGGCTTATTGGAGTATTCTCAGCAGTCTGCAGGTGTAATAAGCTGAAGCATCCAGTTCTTGACTTTATATTCATATATATATCAGTGCAAGGATAATTCAGGAAGATCCAGGACTTGATGGACTATATTGTCTTGGGGAAAGAGGTTGCATCTGGGAGGTCTGGGCAGAAGGACAAGGGGGCATAAAAGTCTGCAAGTACTGTGCAAAAGAAGCAGAATCAATGTCAGGACCAGAGCTGAATGGTGGGGAAGGGAACGGTGGGGAAGGGCTTCTCTGGGTTAAGATTACGAGGCTGGGGTTTGCAATAAGAGTCCTGGCAATGTGTGAAGGCAGCTGAGCATACAGGAAGGAAAGCTGAAACCTGCGTAAAAGATCAGACAGGGAATAACATCTAGAAAGATCAAGCCTGCCAGCACCTGCTATCAGGAGCCCTTTTTGCCAGTATGTTGAGCCTGAAATCATCTTGCCTTCTTAAACCCGGAAACTCTTATGCCTCAGATGACTATGTCTTAGATTCCATACATTCATCTGTTCATTCCTCTTCATGTACCATTGCCAGACTGTGCAGGGTAAATAGAGAGCCATCTCCCGTGGTAGACCAGACTCTATCTTCTGGTTATCAGATTTGATCCTGTTTTAATTCAGAAGATACCTGGAATTTTAAGACTAGCATCTAGAGATACCTGAACTTTGCAAATGCCCAACTTTAAGAAATGGATTTCTTAAAGGTCAGTGCAACCTACATTGCATTTTTGACTATTGTCTAAGGTCTTCACAAGATGCCCATAGCTGAGTAGGCTCATGCCCAGCTTGTCTGCCTCTCTTTCTCCCCTACCTCCGTCTCCTCCATCTTGCCTCCAGGATGCCTTCCATTAGGGACTAGGAAAACTATGAGAGCCCCCACTGCACTTGCAGCTAGAGGCTGCTACAGAAACTTGGCTTCATTTATATCTAATCAATAGCTTTAAATAAAATCATGGCTGTATTTTGTTAATGATATTTCTGATTTTGGAAAATGCAAACATGTCCATCTGTAACACAACCTGAATACTTTTACCTTTTGAGGGTTAATGAGAACACAGGACTATAAACAAAGCAATTAGCCCACAGCATAAGTCTCTGACCAAAAGTTGATAGGGATTATGTGTTCCTGTCAGGTCCCTGGTGGGGGAGCAGGAAGAAAGCCTCTGCCTGAAGTTCCAGTCTCCCCAGAAGCATTCAGCTGCAGAACCAGTGTCAAAGAAGAACGCTTCAAATAGGGCAGGAAGCATATTGCCTCTGTCCTTAGCTTGGTGATAAAAAAATTTGGTTAGTGTTTCTGTTAGTCAAAAGAAATCTATTTTGTTTACTGACTATCCAGCTAGTAGAGGAATTAATAAGTATTCAATATATACATATGCAGAAATGAATGAATAGATGAATGGATGAGTTGTATTATTCACCAATCATTTGTGTGTTTATCATTTTTAAACATATGTATCAGGTGACTTTCTTTTCCCCACTCACCACTCCTCAGTTTTGGCAGATGCTGAGAGCCTAGATTTGTTCTTTCCCATTGGATCTGTAGTTTGCTTTTGCATCAGTGAAGTGACTATCTGATCTTAATTCCATCTCCATCTGGACCATCTAATTAAGCACTTACACTCTTCTAGATCCTAGACATCTCTATCTTGACCCATTCTGTCCCCGATAACCCACGCTTTGCTGTGATCATCTTTAAGGGTCTTTTTTTAAACCAGGAACCTGAGACAAGAACCATTGAAATACAAAACCAGCAGGTGTTTTTTTATTAACATACCATGGCTTCTTGCTTCTTGCATTACCTGCGTTGTTGTTTTACAAATAGATGTTTAAGAACGTTGATGTGATGGAGTTGTGGTCCATGGCAAATTTTTGAGAGTTCTATTACTTTTCCGTGATGATATTTAAAATTTTTTATTTTATATCTATGTCAATTATATAATCTTATAGGTATTTTCTTTTTTGTTTGTTTTTTGTTTGTTTGTTTTTGCACAAATGAACTTAATTTATTAAAAGGATATCCCAAATGCAGTTTAATATCAAGTCATTATCATAATATACTAGGTCTTCTAGATAATCATAACCGGAAGCTAGAAAGTATCCTCCCCACACATTTTATTTTTGTCCTCTTATTTAACACAACAGTAGTCCTTGCAAGTTAGCTGCTACAAATTGCTAGAATTCCTCTGAATTTCAGATTCAATTACAAATACTATTTGTTAAATGCTTACTATATGTTCTACACTGTGCATGCAACATGTACTTACACTTTTACCTTTAAGAGGCTAAGTTTTCTTTTTTTTCATATATATATATTTTTTATTGCATTTTGGGTTTTGGGGTACACGTGAAGAACATGCAAGATTGTTCTTACAGGCATTTTCTAAAGGCCCAGCAAGACCATCATTTAAGAAAATCCTGCCACCATTTCAGTGACCACATTTATAGTTCATGTTCACATCAAAGCCAACTAGTACTATTGTAATCATCTGAGCTAAAGAGGAGATAATAGAGGTAGATTAAAGCATAAAATATGTTTTCTGTCTGAGTGATATCACTTCATCCTGCACCAGACATAGCTTTGTAGTAGTTTGCAAAGAAAGAAAAAGTAATGAAAAAATTGAATCATCGCAGAGCCCACATTAGTATTAGCAGGCTAAATTTAAAATAATTTATTCCAGCAGTCAGTATCATATTCACACTGCGAGCCGATATTTAGTTATAGCAAAAGAACAACATCCATCACATTAAATTCATGTTGTTAATTTAAATGTTATTGGTTTTGTTTGATTTGTGACTTTGTTTTGATTTTATAGTTGTATAAGAGTTATAAGCATTAAGACTATATACTTAGTTTTATGTCTCTACATATTTTAGCATGTCAGGAATAAAAGAATAAAATGTAAATATCCACTGTCTTTTCCTGGCAAATACTGCCTAATAGCACCCCAACCTCCAATTCCTTTGAAGTTGTCTCCAAGTCTTTCCATTCCTGGAGAACAATGGAACTGTCCCAGATCAGCAGGATCCCTCCTCTGGACCACTGGATAGATCCAAATTTTGCAGCGGAGCCTCACTCTGCAGCCCTTAGGGTTTATAGATTATTTAAGGTGGAGTAAACTCTCTGAGAATTTCATTGCAGGCAGGTTTCTGATTCAGTTGATGTTGAGCTTGCTGACATGAAGCATCATTGTACTAGAGGATGCCATCTCTTCAAAGAAACACTAAAACAAAAACCGGAACATGTATCAGAGCTAAAATTAGCTCCCACTGATAGTATGACCTAGGCATGGATCAAAAGCTCAAAATCTGTCTACATGACCTTCTCAAGCGGACATGAAAGGCAGGGGTTGGAAATGGTTCTCAGGGAAGAAAGCATTACCTTCTAGGTTCCTACTCCAATGAGAGAAGGCAGGATAGCCTGTAGAGTTCTGCTCTCTACAGATTTTAGTCTCTAGGACCAAAGGACTCATCACTCCTGTGCATTAACCATGGGAAACAGTGTCGACACTCAAACCTAAAGCCATCATTTCTGTCACTGGCTATAGCACAAGCACAGAAGGACAGTAGAGTCAGTAGAGTGCAGGCGTCTGAGTTTGCCTCCTTCCTGGATATCACATCTCAAAAGTTTCCGTGCTTTTAGTAGAGCCTTGGAAAGAACAATGGTGGATAGGAAGAATGGTGGCCAGGTAATTAATGTCAGACCAGTGTCCAGAAGGTTCCTTCTTCTCTTCATGACACATCTATCTAGAAATGATCCCAGCCCCAAAAGTCTTGGAATTTACTGCTTCTCCCATTTCACATGAGGGACCTGAGCCTGTTCTAGACTTTCAGAAGTCTTGAGTATTAGGACTCCCCATGATGGGGACCCCTCCACTCCTTTCTCCTACCAGGTTCTGAGACTTATATTTGGTTGCCTGTGGAGCATGGGGAATCCTTAGATTGAAAAAGGTCTGTGTGCTTTCACCATCACCCCTAGCCTCTATGCACTAGATGCCAGTAGCAACCTTCTCCTAATTATGGCAAACAAAAATGTCTCCAGAAATTGCCAAATGTCACCTTGTGGTAGGGGAACAGAATCTCCTCTGGTTAAGAACCATTGATGGCAAAGGAGAGATTTTTGAATGTCTACCAGCAAGAAGACTATGAAAGGTTTATTTCCATTTATCTGCTTATCCAGAATCATTGTACTACCCCAAGCAGATCAATATTACAAATCAGCACTAATGTTACCTTACCCTATATCTCTACAGACAGCTATGAGGAGTCATCACTCACCAAATCAAACTTCTAGTAAGTCAGTAAGGTAATTCAGAAAACCACATGTTTATTGGTTACCTATTAACTGCATTCCCTATATTATCTCCAATTCTTCCGACTCTCCTGCAGGATAGGAGTTTGCAATGCCATTTCGCTGTGAAAAGTTTGAGGCACAGAGAAGTTAGCTTATGAGGGGGCGCTAGGATTTCATCATAGATGGATTTTGATCCAAAGTGCATGTAACCATCCTGTTTCTCTGAGTGCTCCATAATATCCCTGATGAAATTCTGCAATGCACCGCCCTGGAGCAGAGCAATGCAGTGGTCCTGTCACCACTAAAGCCACACAAATTGTGCCACACACAGACACGCTGTTAGCGAGCTGTCAGCGAGCTGTCAGCCAAGTGCCCTGGGGGCCTGCACCACCGCTCCAAGGCTGACCTTACAATGCTTTCTGGATTCCCATGATACCTGAACACTTTTTTAAAGCACTTTACTGTCTCTGGATATTGGCCAAATCTTCTTCCACTTGTCTTATTTGAATTGTGACTGCGGTAAAACCTCTATCTTTTAGGGAGTGAGGTGGCCTGATCCGGAGCTCACGATTCTAGAAGTACGTTCTGAGAAGCTGTGTTCTCAAGATTATATTTTGTCATTTCATGTCCGCCGGTACATTTTCCTCCAATTCTTTGGCAGACATATCCGTTTTGTAAACTTACAGCAATTGCCTGTAAAGTTCCTAACAAAATTCTTGCTGGCCTATTTTAAAAGTCCCCAAAAGTATATAGCTGGAAAAAAATAGAGTCTCCTGTGATTGTTTGTTAAAATTCCCATGATAATATATATTTGCATCTCATTTTCCTAGCTACTTTAGGCTGAATTCTCTTTGCACAGAATGATGAAATTAAACTGAAATATGGCTGTGAGCAGCCCTGGCAACTGATTTCGGCAATGGCCCCTTTAACGTCTTGGCAGGTTAGATTTTAGCATTCTCTGTCACTCCTCTACCTCTCCCTCCAGCTAGCTTCCCAATTTTCCAGGGTTTTGTAATAATTGTAACTCAGATTCCTCAAAGTGGTTTAGAATGTTAGCCAATTTCCTTAATATTCTGGAGGCCATGTCATCAGAATCTACTGATTTGTATACATTCATATTTCCTAGGCCCTTTCTTATCTATGCTTTGACAATAGCAATTTGGGTAAGAATTTCATTACTTCCTAATTGCTCCAATTTCTTTTCTTTATTTCCTCTCGTTAAAGACAAATTTAGAAAATGAGTTCCCTAACTCAGCAGCTTTGATCCTGCCCTTCATCCTCTGTTTCTTCCTTCCTTCCTTCCTTCCTTCTTTATTACCTGAGCTGAGGTTTCTTGGAGAGCTAATTCACTCACTCGTTTCCTTTTGGAGGCAGAGAAAGCTTGGTTCTGACTTGTAGACTTCTTTTTGCTGAAGAGTTCAGGACAGAAAAGCGCATTTTTTTAAACTTTTCATCCTCTCATATATTTCTGCCACAAGCTGCTTACAGACCCTTCCCCTTTATTGCTTCATGAGTTTAATGTTCAGCGTCAGAGCTGGTAAGAGAAAGCTAAAGTCCAAACACCCACAAGTTTTGTAAGGCACTTTTGAACCTAGCTTCCAAAGTAACCTTGTTTTTAACCCTACAGGTTTTTTTTTTTTTCCTTTGTTTTGCTGACAGTGAGCCTTCAAGCTCTACCCTCCTCTACTCTGCAGAGCAGAATCTCAAAAATGGAGGAGGTAAAGAAATGCTTTCTTAGATTTAGTTTGATTTTTTAGTTCCAGGAACACCTAAACTCCCTTTCTCTGTTCAGAGGTGGTTATGGTGTAGTAGATTAAGACATTTTCTCCATCTGGTAATCAGGTATCTCTGGAAATATTTGCCTTCACTCTGAGAGTGTGTGTGTGTGTTTGTGTGTGTGTGTGTGTTTGTGTGTGTGTGTGTGTGTGTGTGTGTGTGTGTGTCTAACTGGTAACTCAAACTCATGCTACCTGTTACCCACATCTGCATGAAATCAGCAATCATTTTGGCCAATCCAAGCAGAAAGTTCTCAACATCTGGAGGTTTGAAATGGGTGAACAGAACTCCTGGATCCTTGCACTGCTTTTCTTCTTTCTGGTTTTTGTCTTTGAGCTTGGCATCAGAGTAGACATCACCTTGGTGGTTCCTCTTGTAAACTGAGCCTTACGCTTCAGATGTGTTACTGAAGTTTGCCCGGAAAGAACGTCATGGGCCTCGGTGGAGAGTTGCTGGACGAACCCCAGACCATGTTATGAAACAAACCCTTGTTTCCAGGGTGGGACAGTTGCCGGATGATTTGTTTTACGTGGTTGCAAATAAAAATGACAAAAATAAAACATCCTTAATTTCTGAGAAAGTCAGGGCTACAATTTCAAGAAAGAGTTATTCAAGGAAGGGATGATGTCTCCTGCTGGGAGATCTGTTGGAGACAGCCCGATAGCTTTTCCAACCTGGGGCCCCTTTCTTACCTCTGGGGACAGAGCTCTGTATCTTGGGCTGAGGAATAGAAGTCGATGGTTATATTGGCAGCCAGTCGTGGAGGTCCTGGTCCCATTTCCCCAGCCACACTGGTCCTCCCTTCTGTTTCCCAATTAAATCCTTGCCTGAGGCCCCTGTGTCTTCTTGGGCTTGATTTCTGCCTTTGAATCTTATTCAATACCCCTTGGAGGCTAATCTTTAAGGTTGGGCTTCTCTGCTGCCTCACCTTCCCCAAGCCTGCCAGGTCAAATCTTTGATCCTTGGTCCATATTTGGTCGTTTGGCCTAGGATCATTTCTGATGGGGTCTCCTCTCATGTTAAATCTTGAATTTGTTGTCCCTCAGTTAAGCCATTAGAAGCCTGGTGTGCAGGATCTGTAACATTTATCCAGTCTTCCGGATCAGCCTAGATCTCAGAGAGAGGCCTGCTGTATGATAGCTTGCGTATCACCTCTAAATCCTGTCCCTACCACCCCAAAGCTCAAAATGCAAAGATGGAGTGACTCAAGTATGATGCAAATTCATCAATAATGCCTAAAGAAACATTATCAAGTAAGGATAATTTTGCCACCCTTCCCGCCTGCCAACACCACCACTGAGACATTTGGCTGAGTCTGGACATTTTTGGTTTCGGTTTTTGGAACTGGTGGGTAAAATGCTAGTAACATCTAGTAAATAAAGACCAGAGATAGATGCCAATAACCAGCCCATACTGCACTGGATGGACCCCACAACAACAAATTTTCTGTAATGTCAGCAGTGCTGAAGTTGAGAAACCCTGACCTACAGGAAAATCAGGTGAAAGTAATAGATACACAGCTCAACAGAAATGAATTTTTCCCCCCTCAGGCTCAACTGACTTTATTTTCTATTTATTCCACTGAACATTAGTCCATGGTAAATCTACAGGTGCCAATAGACTTCACTGAGAGGTCCTTACGCTCACCTTGCACTCCATTCCCTAAGTAAGGCCTTTACGTTGTACCAAGGAATTTCCCTGGCATGTATCTAATCCATACATTATTTCAGCAAACATTTCGAGAGAACCTACCTGTACTAAGAGGAGGACCAGGCTCTGGGTGTACAAAGTGATCAACGCAGTCTCTGCCACCAAAGAGATTAGTGCAGGAGCCAGCAAGTCATCTAAAGATTGTTGTACAATGAGATACAACAAAGTAGACATGCAGGAGGAGGGGCATCACTGTCAGAGTGAAACCCAGGGAGTGCTTCCTATAAAAGGCAAAATCTGAGCCAAGTCTTCATGTATACTTAGTGGTGGTCCAGTGTAATAGGGCAAAAGGCTAAAGCAGTCATGGGAAAGCATGGGCTATGAAAGGGCAGTATTATAATCAGCCTTCTCTAGAGAAATAGATCCCGTAGGATATATAGACACATTAAGGGGACTTACTATGAGAACTGGCTCACGGGCTCATGGAGGCTGAGAAGTTCCACTATACACCACCACTGCACTGGACAACCAGGAAAGCCAGTGCTATTATCTAGTCTGAGTCCAAATGCCCGAGACCCAGAGGACTGGGAGCAGGGGTGCTTGCGGCTTGTGTAAGTCTAGAATCTGAAGGTCCAAGAACCTCAAGCTCTGACATCCCAGGGCAAGAGAAAATGGATATCCTAGTTCCATAAGAGAGAGCAAATTCTCCCTTCCTCTGCTTTTTTGTTCTATCGGCGCCGTCAATGAATTGCATGAGTCCCACCCATCTTGGTGATCTTGGTGGATCTTCTTTATTCAGTCTACTGATACAATTGCTCATCTCTTCCAGAAACACCCACACAAACACACTCAGGAATAATGCTTTACCAGCTATCTGGGGACCCTTTTACACCAGAAGTTAACACATAAAATTAACCATTGCAGGCAGCTAAAATAGGACTGGCTGGCTGTCCAATGCCTTCTTTGAATCTTACCCTTTCAGGGTAGAATAGTCTTTCAAGGTGAGTAAGATGATATATTGGATGGAATATATATCTATGGATGGAAAATAAATACTATGGATGGAAAAATAAAGAAGGCAGATGATTTGTCTAAGGCCACAACACAAATCAGTGTCAGGGTGAAAATAGTTTCTAGTTGTCAGATACAGCTGATTATGTATTCATTCATTCATTCATTCACTCATTTTCTTATTAAATATTTATTTATTGAGAGATTGGGCACTATGTAAGTTCAAATCCCACCTTTAACACAAATGTTGGACAAGTTACTCAAGCTCTGTGAGCCTTAGTTTGCTTGCCTGTCGAATAGTAATAAGAGTAGTAATTATTTCTCTTGGGGGCTTTTGCAAACATTAAATGAGTGAATGCTTTTGAAGCTTTTAGCATACAATACTTAGGGCAGGCATTCAGCTACATTGTGGTCATTGTCTTCATCATCATTGTCATTATTTCTGCTATCATTATCCCCTTCTCCTCAGTGCATGTTTTCTGTACCAAGGCTTTAGCACTGCCATCTATGCAGCGAGGCAGCTTCCGGAGGCTCCCAGGCATTCAGGCACAGAGTATTTATTATTCCATTTGCCTCTTGTCAGCAAGTGGGGCCTGAGCAGAGCAGACTGCTCACTCAGCCTTCAATTCACGCGTCTCCTGTTTCTCTCCCTGTAAGCTGCTAAAAGGTGGGGAGGAAGCTGTTTCATTACAGCCTCATTTACACCTCTCTAGACTCTCTGCTCCCTCGAAGGAAAGTCAAGTTGTTGTGTTCTGCACAAACAGAATCTGGCATACAATATTCTAAGCCAGGCTTTCTCAGTTAAGCCTTGTCAGATGTCATTTCCCCCGCACTGCCCAGAGGGGGATGTTATCAACCCACCTCTATCCCAACATGGTGCTCCTATGTGCTATATGGTTATATAAATGTCCTTTGGGCAGGAGCCATGGAAAGGCTGCCAGGCTAGACCCTGGTAGTAGCTAGGGGGCTGACAAGGATCACTTTTGAAACTGACTCCTCTGCGGCAATAAATTGATCCTTGACTTGTTCTCAGAGCAAGCTAATCCCTATCCCTTCCTGTGCACAGGAGGATGACGAGGGCTCTAGACACATAAACAGACTCACAGATGGCTGGATGTCACACCTTTGGCAATTCTTACTTAGGAAGCTCCATGCTGTTGTTCTCTGGCGCTTCAGCCTATTACATGTCTAAGAACTTGCTGGAGTGTTCCCGTAGGGAGGAGAATCCTTTTCCTGTCACCTCTACAAACCTCCCTAGCCCTTTGCCCTGCCTGAGTCCACCCACACACATATGCATACACACACACAAACAATAAAGTTGTCAAACACATTGAGAAATCTAAGACATTGTGCCTAATCCAATGTTGCAGTTTACTGTTGAGGAGATGGTGTTATGGAATTTACATGGAGAGTTGAAAGATGTCAGGACTTCTAGGACCTCTTCTGAGAGTCCCCACAGAAACAAGTTAAAGTCAATGAAAGCCGTCAACCTACATCTCTGACACCAGTGCCCCTCTGGGAGGTTTGGTCACTCTCAAACTCTAGCATGCATCAGTCTGACCTGGAGGGCTTGTTAAAAACCAGATTGTGGGGCCTTCCCAGAAGGCTGAGAATTTCTGATTCAGTAGGTCTGCAGTCAGCCCTGGTATTTACATTTTTAACAAGTTCCCAGGTGATTCTGATGCTTCTGGTCCACGAACCACTGACCTAGAAGATGTACTCAGCCCTAGATTATGTTAAATAAAGGAAATTCTTTATGGACTCTGATCACCCATTAAATAGGAAGATACAGACAAGATGAACAGAGCAGGAAATTCTCACCTGCCCAGCAGCAATAGTATATGTGCTCTCTCCCAGCCAGCCATTGGAGAAACTGCTGCCTGAACCTCTTCTGGCTGGAAAACCATGGAGTGCAGGCTGGGGAGGTTCTGTTTCTGGCTCTACAGAGCCTGGCTGCAGCACCCCACTGTTTCATCCATCATCTACTCAGGATGCCCTTTGTGCTGGTCTTCTCCACTACACTGGTTGCTTTCAGAAATAGGGGCCAAGTTCTAAGTAAAGTCATTCTTTCTCACTGAAGCCCCAGTAGCACCTGCTCCTTCCTGACCCGTCTGCTGAATACAAGAACAAGCAGGTCTTTTTAGTTTATTCTCCTACTAGGTAGCTGGCTGACCTTTCTGAGTCCAGCAGATGGCTGTGCTTAGCAAAAAGAGGAAAAGAAGTCAGAGAGCGAATACCCAGCTCCATGTCTTTGTTCATGTTGCTGTCCTTAGTATATACCTTATTCTTTTTCTTGGCTTATTGAAATGCTGCTTGCCGAAACTAACAGGTCATTTGTAATGGAAACACTTAGACCAGTCTGGCTTAAGTGTACGGTAATGATAGAGTTCATGGTGGAAAGGTGTATAGAGGCCCCACTGAGGACAGCCTTAAATGCCAGGCTGAAGAATTTGCATGTAGGTCGGCAAAGGTGAGCCGGGAAAGATATGGGCTGCAGGAGGGATGTGTAATCACAAGCACTGTCCTCAATGTTGCTCTTTCATTTTTCTCTAAAAGTAAAATTATCATATGAGTTCTGTATACCAAATTTTTAAAAATAAAGATTTCCTCCAGGACATTCTCCTACTAATGCCCATTCATGAAACCCCTGACAAGCTCATTGTCTGGAGAAAGTCAAAGAGATTCAAGATGGGAGGGGAAATCTTCAGGAGGATACAGAGAACACTACCCTTGGTGTCAAGGGAAGCAGGGTGCCTGGATAAAGAGAAGGCAATTTCATCAGAACAAAAAGAACACTTAAAGGATACATACTAAGTAGAAAATATCAGAGAAGAAGTGGGGAAAGGGCAACGATTAACTTTATGCCCAGCATGGCTTTTAATCAAAAAACTACACAGGGAATTAGATATAAATATTCTCATTTTGCTGATAAGGGAATAGGCTCAGAGAGGTAAACAACCTCTCAAAATTTCCAAAACAAGTGACTGGTGGAAGTAGGATTCAAATCCTCATCTGTTGGATCCGAAAGCCTGTCCACATTCATCTGCTGGTCACCATCACCACACTTGGCTCCACAAAGATGGCCAAGATCTACCCTTTACATTGGGGTAGCTTGTTAAACGGGGGGAGGGTAACACACAGGGACACTCAAATATTCAGTAAAAATGACCGAACTGGAGGAGAGCCTTAAGGAAGGTACAAAGGGCTGAGCAAACTCAGACCAGGCGAGGAGAAGTAATTTTCACCCAGGGTATACAGGAAGATTGTAATGGAGGACATGGCATTTGAGCTGCTTTGGGGGTTGACCCAATTCAGGTAGCTAAGAAGACTGAAGAGGCTGGGCGAGGTGGCTCACGCCTGTAATCCCAGCACTTTGGGAGGCTGAGGCATGCGGATCACGAGGTCAAGAGATGGAGACCCTCTTGGCCAACATGGTGAAACCCCATCTCTACTAAAAATACAAAAATTAGCTGGGCATGGTGGTGCGCGCCTGTAATCCCAGCTACTCGGGAGGCTGAGGCAGGAGAATTGCTTGAACCCAGGAGGCGGATGTTGCAGTGAGCCGAGATCGCGCCATTGCACTCCCGCCTGGCACCTGGAGATGTGAGACTCTGTCTCAAAAAATAAATAAATAAATAAATAAAAAATAAAAATAAAGACGGAAGAGAGCAGTACTGGGGATTCCAGGTGGCATAAAGGTGGGAAATGCTGGCTTTGTGGGGGGATCAGGTAATGCACATGAGAGAAAAATTTGCAAAGGAGGGCCAGGGAGGCGAGGATTTTGAAGATCACACTAAAGCATGCGCACTTTTCTGTAGGCAAGGGGGAGCCAAAGCGCACGTCAGCACAGGGCAATGACGTGGTCCGAGCTGGGCTGAGGACAGAGGAATGTGGAGGCCAATGTTGGAGGGCTCTGTGCCTCTGCAGTGTTCAGGAGCCTCTTAGCTCTGCATGAATGCAAACAGTGGGCACAGTGAAAGGGGTCTGAGCTGAGAATGAGGACCATTGAAGAGGCTGCACAAATAATTACGGATTTTAATTAGGATGAGAGCCCCTGGAGTTCTTAAGTAAGATCAGATGGGAGAGAGAGCAAATTATTTGCATGTGGGCCATACAATTGGTATGGGAGGAAATCAGTGAAAAAGGAAGTGAGGGTCACTGAGACCTCAGCGTAGCACAGTTACTTCTTTTGCAGAGTGTTCTCTGGTTCAGAGTCCCTTTCAGATGGAAATAATTTCTCGGAGAACTCTGAGGTAGTAGACTCTCACCAAGTGAAATGGTTTGGTTATATCCCTGCCAAAATCTCAACCCGAATTGTGTCTCCCAGAATTTCCACCTGTTGTGGGAGGGAGTGGGGGCGGGGCAGGTAGATAATTGGATCACGGGAGCCAGTCTTTCTAGCGCTATTCTCGTGATAGTGAATAAGTCTGGCGAGATCTGACGGGTTTATTAGGGGTTTTCACGTTTGCTGCTTCGTCATTTTCTCCTCCTGCGGTAGGGTGGGAGGAGTGTCTTGGACCAGCCTGGCCACCATGGTGAAACCCTGTCTTTACTAGAAATACAAAAAGTTAGTTGAGCGTAGTGGCGGGTGCCTGTAATCCCAGCTACTGAGGACGCCGAGGCAGGAGAATTACTTGAACCTGGACGCCGAGGTTGTAGCCAGCTGGGATTGCGTCCTTGCACTCCAGCCTGGGCAACAGGAGACTCCATCTCCAAAAAAAGAAAAGAGTCTTTTGCTTCCTGCCGTGATTTTGAGAGCTCCCCAGCCATGTGGAACTGTAAGTCCAATTTAACTTTGTTGTTGTTGTTGTTGTTCCGAGATTCGGGCATGTCTTTATCAGCAGCGTGAAAACAGACTAACACACGAAGCCCAGGGCCGAAGATAGTGTATTCCTGACTTTATTACTGGCTGCCCTTCGGTTTAAGGGCAGGGATTCAGCCACTGAGGAAGTGGGCCACACTCAGTTGAGGCTGAAGACTGAGTTCTGAGCAGCTAGACTGACCAGGTAGTGGACTTCATTCGTCCACTGCTGGATTTATCACCCTCCTGTGATTATCTCATCACCTTGCACAGCTCACAATCAGAGCTGGCCTAGGTGGGAAACATGTTTTCCCTGGCACCTTGGCCAATTAAGTTTCAGGGAATGTGTGGCACATCCCTTGGCTGTGACAGGAAAAATGATGGATGACCAAAAGCTCATTTTCAAAAGTACGAATTTGGCTGATTTTCATGATCCTGAACAGAAATGGGTGGGGGGGGGGGCAGAAAGAGGGGGAGGGGGGAAAGTTTAAGATAGACTCTTGGTATGATGGCCAAGATGGCTGGGTAAAGAACAGATTTGGGAAAGAGTGGGACTGGCAAGTCCAGATTTATGCTGGAGCACCAGTACCTTCCTGTCATTAATTTCTGTTGGAAGCATCAGGATTCTTCATCGAATCCTAAATTTTACATTGTTCAAAACGCTATCAAGCACAACTGGATTCTTGACAAATCTTGATTTTGCCATACTGAAAGTGCTTTTAAATGTGACTAACGTTAATTGAGCGCTTGGCATAGCCCAGAAACTGTGTTTCAGCCTTTTTATATACAAATCCAATGTAATCTTAGGACATCCTTGAAGACTGAAATTTCTTCCCAGTTGTACTGATTCTCATCTGGGAGTTTAGGAAGTCTAAGTGACTTACTCAGGAGTTGCTAATAAAGTCTGCTATTTCCAAACACCTGTCGTTTCTCCTACAAGAATTCAGTTTCCTAAGCCCTTCTTCCTCATCTGTGGCAGAGCTCCAGATAATGAGAGAAAAGCAGCAGGCATCAGTTTTAACTAGGGCCATCAGATCACACAACTCCAGGAGGCTTCCTCATGGATTAACAACGCGCAATTCTTCAACCTGTTGTGAACTTTCTTTGCCCTAGAGCAGGGGTTAGCAAATTTTTTTTGTAAAGGGCTGAGTGTTAAATATTTTAGGCTTTGGGGGCCTTCTCCTCTCTTGGGCAGCTGCTCAACTCTGCTGTTGCAGTGGAAAAGTAGCCATAGACAATAGGGAAGTGAATGTGTGGCTGTGTTCTGATAAAACTGTATTTCTAAAATCAGGGCCGTAGGCGGGATTTGGTTCAGGGGCCTGATCTGACCCACAGGTTGTACTTTGCTTTCCCAGCTTCAGAGCAAAGGCCGGCTTGAGATAGATGCCTACAAGAAGGGCATTGAGGAGCAATTTTTCCTGAAAATGAGGTCCTTCACGATAATGTTAGTGTGAGAATGGAGAGACAGTGCAAATTGATAGCTGAAGAGCCAAGTATGGTTTGCAGATGTGATTTGTTTGGTTTATACTATGTTTAAGATTTTTCAAATTAGCTGCTTACATTTAAAGATTGAGAGAAGGCACATTAAACACATTTGAAATTTCTGCGTCTCATGAAAAACTGGAAGATCTTCTCTTGTGGGGGGATTCCCTCACATTTCCCCATGGTAATCATTGGCTGGAGCTGAGTAGGGGCTGTCTGCGTAAGGCAGGCCCGTAAGGCAGGCCCGTAAGGCAGGCCCGTAAGGCAGGCAGGGCCTGAGTGCTGCCATTTACTACAAGTTCCATATGACCTGCATTCAACTTACCTGATACTTGAGTTTGTGACTCGTGTTTTAAGCATACTTTGATTTTAAAAATAAATGTTATGTATATTTAAGGTGGATGACATGATGCCATGAGATACATATAGATAGTAAAATGGTTACTATAGTAAAACAAATTAACATATCCATCCAGAATCTAAAAAAAACAGAAGTGAAATATGCAGAGGTAGAGAATAAAACAGTGGTTACCAAGGGTGGGGAGGGAGAGCAGGAAATGGGCCGATGTGGTCAAAGCATGCAAAGTAGCAGATGAGGACACTTACTTTGTTTGAAGATAAGCATTAAATCCCAACTTCAGGTAGGCCCTCAGCTATTCTTACATTTTTCTCTTACTGCTTTTCTACTGCTAAAACTCCCATCCCTGGGCCAGGGAGGGGCTGATGGTGCTGAAATAAGGTCCTGAATGGGATAGCTTTCTGGAACAGTGGGAAGAGGCAAAGGCCAGGGGTGGGTATAAGTAACGGCTCCGAGGATGAAAAGCACAGAGGCCAGGTTCAAGCTCAAGGGAGGTCCTTGGGCTGGAGATGAGAGACAATGAAAAGGGCAACACCTGACCGGACACAGGAGTGAGTGAATCGTGAGCAGGGTGGGGCCTAGCAGCGTGGGTCTAGGGTGATGGGCAGGGGTGGGTCTGTGAAGGGTTTCCATTCGCTAAAGCTAGGCAGTATGTGGGTAAACCAGCCTAATTCACAGACCAGGTTCCCAGAGCTTCATTCCCCCAAGACTTGGCTGCTTCCCGTCCCTGTGCTGGGTGCTGTGCGTGTTTTGTGATACATAAATGAAAATGAAGCATCCCAACAGAGTGCCTGGCATGATTTGATAAATGTGTTTGTTTTTTATTCATATCAGCATTTCCCCATCTGTTCATCTTTCCTCTTTACCCAGTGGATTAGTCTGTTCTTGCATTGATATTAAGAAACACCTGAGACCAAGTAATTTATAAAGAAAAGAGGTTTAATTGACTCATGGTTCTTCAGGCTTTAGAGGAAGCACACATAGCAGTTCCTGGGGAGGCCGCAGGAAGCTTCCAGTAATGACAAAAGGTGAAGAGAAAGTAGGCACCTCTGTCCAGGCCAGAGTGGAAGGAAGGGAGGGAAGGGGGAAGTGCCACACGCTTCTGAACAACCACTTCTCAGGGGAGCTCTCACTACTGTGACCAAGGGGGATGGTGCTGCCCCCAGGATCCAGTTACCTCCCACAGGCCTCACCTCCAACACCAGGGATTACAACTGAACATGAGACTTGTGTGGGACACAGATCCAAACCATACTACTGGGCTTGCTTCTCAGGAAGTGGGGTCTCTCTTCATTGCCTAAATTTAACCTTCCTCTTAAACTCTTGGTTTTTTCCTCCCACCCATGTCTCCCCTCTTTCTTGCCTTCATTTTGCTTCCAAACCTGCTCATGTCTCCCCACTCAAATCTAAAAAGAAATGGAGCCGATATCCCTCAACCGGAGACACTTCTTAGGCTTCTGTGTGGCTGCTCCTATTTCCTTTACCCCCAAACATCTCAGAAGAGGAGTGAGTTCAGGCACCCATGCCAGCTTTACCCACTTGTTCATCAGCCCTCTCCTACCTGCTGCCCCACTGCTGCTCTGGACAAGCTTCCCTGGGGACCACTGCATGCCACAGTCACGATATTCACATCCAGTAGCTGTTCCACAGGTGGCATTTTTGGTTATTAATACCTCAGTAACTCAAATAATAATTTGAATTTGTTGAACCCTTTGCTTTTCACACAGTGCTTTTACATATATGGTCTCATGAACTCCTCGTAATACAAATAGTATAAATCTTTTATGTTGATGAAGAAGTGGATGCTGTGAAAGACTAAGTGACATAGTGCTCAGGTACCACCATCAGCTCAGCTCCTTTGATCCCAAGTCTTAGTCTCCTTCCCATTTCTTGTTCCCCTACAGCGATTGCTCTGTTCTGTTCTTCTGTTTCTCTGTTGGTGACTTCTCTGTCTCCACTGGCCAGATCTCTTATTCTTCCCAGGTTTTGTCCTTAGACCATTCTGTCTGGACAGGCTCATCAGTTCCCTGGCTTCAATCACTGCAACCATGATGGACTTTTAAATCTCTGCTCCATCACTGTGTGTCTTTGGTTCATTTATTGACCCTCTTTTGGTCTCAGATTCTTTATTTGAAATATAAGCACATCGAGTCGTTGATAGGCTTTTTACAGCTTCAACTTTAAATGAGATGAATGTTAAAGTGATTTTTAAACAAAGATCAATATGAAAGTATGAGATCTCATGAATGAGTTCAGCAAGGTTGTGGAATCAAGATCAATATAGAAAAATCAATTGTATTTCTATATACTAACAAAAAACCAAAAATGAAATTAAGAAAGCAATTCATTGTACAACAGCACCAAAAGAGATAAAATACTTAAAAAATAAATTTAATAAAAAGTGCAAGACTTCTACGCTGAAAACTACAAAGCATTGTGAAAATAAAGACGTAAATAAGTGAGGAGACATTCTGTACTCGTGGATGAGAAGTTTAGTGTTGTTGCAATGGCACTATTACCCAAATTGATCTAAAATTCAACACAATCCCTGTCAAAATACCGACTGGACTTTCTTTTGTAGCAATTGACAAGCTGATTCTGAAATTTGTATGAAATTGCTTGAGATCCAGATTCGCCAAAATAATCGTGAAAAAGAACAAAGTTAGAAAACTCACTTTTTTTATTTCCAAACTAATTCAATAATCAAAACAGTGTGATAGTGGCATAAAGATAGCTATATATACCAATGGAAAAGAAGTTATAGTCCAGAAATATACCCATAAATCTATGGCCAGTGATTTATTTTTTTACAAGGCTGCCAAAAGGAATTTAATGGAGAAAGAGTAGTCTTATCAACAGATGGCATTGAGACATCTAGATATCCACATGTAAAAAGAATGGACTTGGACTCATTACCTTAAATAATACACAAAAATTAACTCCAAACGGCTAAGAAAAGATCTAAAACTATATCTCTTAGAAGAAAACAGTAAATCTTAATGACTTTTGGTTAGCAAATGGTTTCTTAGCTATAACAGTAAAAGTATAAGCAGCAAAAGAAAAAAATAAATTGGACTTCATCCAATTTTAAAACATTTGTGTATCAAAATAAAACACTGTTAAAAGTAAAAAGACAGTCCAAAGAATGGGATAAAATACTTGCAAACCACCTATCTGGAAACAGACATATCCAGAAAATATATATAATGATAGAACTCAGTAATAAAAAGATAGTCTTATTTAAAAAAAAAGGAAAATGGTTTAAATAGACATTTCTCAAAAGAAGACACACAATTGGCCAGTAAGAACATTAAAAGATGCAAAGTCACTAGTAAAATGCAAATCAAAACCACAATGATAAAGCTCATAGCTTACTAACGTGATTCTTTTCGCATTAGTGAATTTGACTTCACATTCATTAGAATGGCTATAATAAGATGGGACCACAATACGTGCTGGTCCCATCTTATTATAGGGAGAAATTGAAACTCTCATACGTTGCTCATAGGCATGTGGTGCAGCCTGTTTGGAAAACAGCTTGGCAGTTTTTCAAAAAGTGAAACAGATCTATGATATGACCCAGTAATTCAACTCAGGTAATTCAAGATATTTTAGAGAAATGAAAACATAGTTCTATACATACATGTAAGTATCTGTGAATGTTTGTAGCAGCATTGTTCATTATACCCTAATACCCAAATGTCCATTTACTCCAAAACGGATAAACAAAATGTGGTATATCCATACAATGAATTGCTATTTGGCAATAAAAGGTAATTAAATTCTGATACATACTACACTGTGAATAAACGTAGAAAACATCATGCCAGGTCAAGCTAGTCATAAAAGACCATATACTGTATAATTCCATTTACAGGAAATGGTCAGAATAGGAAAATCTAGTACAGACAGATTAGTGATGGCTTGGGGCTGGAGTGGTTGTGAAGAAAACGAGAATGACTGCTAATGGGATTTCTTTTGGGTACCAAACATACCCTAAGCTCAAATTTGTCATCATGGTTGCACAACTGTGAATATACTAAAAACCATTGACTTGTATACTTTAAATAGAAGAACTATGATACATGAGTTATCTCGCTGAAGCTGCTTAAAAATCAAATATGTAAGAATTGTGATGATTAATATCATTCAAAAATTATCCTGGTATTTATGTGGTTTTCAGAGTTATAGCTAGCTTTTCCTAAGATGGTGATTTACTTGGGAATCATTTCTGCTCTTAACCAAGAATTCAAGATGACTGAAGTGTTCTGGAGTAAAAGACACGTCTGTGTGATTCATCATTCTGCTACTGTCCAAGTGTGTGGCATTGGACAAGTTTTTGAACCTTTCTAAATTTTAACAACTCTACTTCCCACAGACAAGGATAACAATACTGTCTGAGAAATGCTAAACAAGGGATATACTTAGAAGCATTTAGCATAGAGCCTGGAACATATACCTGCTCAATAATTGTTATTTTCATCTCTTGTTTCAGAAAAGCATCTCCAGCTTGTCTGGAGCAGGTAGAAAGCATTGTGAGGGGTTGTGTGGACAGAGTTATCTGTGGAGTGGAGGAGCCTCTGGCATCGCCCAAACTTCTTTCCATGGGATGTGTCTGGAGATTTACAGATAGACACAACATTTTCATACCCCATATACGTGTAATTTCCATATATAATCCACACTTACAATATCAAGGATGATTAAAGAATCACATTAGTAAGCTATGAGCTTTATCGATGGATTACTTATTCTATAAAAGAGTAATTAAATGGACATCATAGGGTGGTGTTCAAAGCCTGAAACTTTTCTTTGCAGAAGACTTCAAAGGTTAGGACAACCGGATTTCCCCAGGAGGGGTGATGAGGTGGATGGAATGATTGCCTGGGGTTTTCTTCCTGACTTTGTTCAATCAATAACATAATGTGGTCTGAAAGGAGCTATGCTAACGCTGTGGCTCAGTTTTCCTTTCTGCTAACTGGGAGTTGAACTTCTTCCCTCTGGGAGTAGACTGTTGTAAAACAGTCTAAAGCACTCTGACCTATGTGTAAGGAAGACCTCAAACTGGAAACAAGGTTTCATTATTGTTTTCCATCCCTAATTTCTGTAATTTGGTGGTACTGTGTAATTATAGCATAAAGACATAATTATTTAGGCCTTGCCTGGCAAGTCACATGGCCACTCCATTTAGATATAAGTAAGATATTTTTGCATAGTAACCCACAGAAATCTGCATTAAATTGCTGTGGTCCACTCGCATCTTGTCACGCTCCTCTGTTCAGCCTGGGCTGTCTGGCAGGGACCATTTCTCAGTCCCTGTGCTCCTGCTGCTAGGATGCCCAGGCTTCAGGACCACATGGCTGTAGTGGGAAGTGGGACCTCCTGCAGTCACAGTAGGTGACCTAGAAGATGTAGTAAGTTTAAAAGTTAAACAAGCAGGGGAAGGTGGTTATTAGAAGAAAGGAGAGTGTTAGTTTAATACACACAGTATTCTAAGAAAAAGAACTGGCCATAAAACTTCATTCAGAGAGAAATACGTGGTGGAGATATTTCAGAAGATCTCCTGTTATCATTTATAAACTTGAGTAAAACTTTTGCCAGACAGCGTTTTTAGAGTTTGATTTAGATAGATTTGATGACTTGGAAGTGTGAATTCTGAAACTGTTTGCCATGATCAGTTTAAAGACATTATAAAAGTGAACATAAATCCTTACCCATCTGCCTGGGGTGGAGCAATGAGACACAAAGTAATGAATGTGAGACTGAGCGTTTGGAGGTTACAGTTGGAATCCCAATTCTGCTAGACATCTACTGTGTGATTTTGAGCCCAACCTGTAACGCTGCTGAGCCTTACGAGAAGTTGACACAAACTAGTAGTTGTCAATCCAAGCTGCACGTGAGAGTCATCCATGATACATTCAAAACCTAGCAGACTGTTTTTTAATGTATCATTAGGGAAACACTCTGGGATGGGACCAAGACACTTTTATAAAAGCTGGATTAAGCAGCCCTAGTCTATCCCAGTTGTCCTCAAAGTTTAGTGTGCATGTAGGTCACAGAAGGCTTTTGTTAACATGGAAATTCGGAGTCTGTGGGCCTGGGATGTGACCGGAGAGTCTGCACGTGTAATAAGTTCCTACGTGATGCTGATGCTGTTAGACCCAGATCCCCTCAGGCCTGGATAACCTGAAATCATTCATCAATTTCAGTCAAAAGGCTATTTTTTTTTTCCCCCTAACTTAACCAAATTGGCCGGTGATTTTAGCACGATCTAAAAGCAGGCTGGGCAGGCTCAGGCAGAGAAGCCTCTGGAGGGAGAAGTAAAATGTTAGTACTCAAAGGCTAATCCATTGCCCACTCTGAGGCATCAACAAGAGGTATGAGTGGGCACTGCTCATCTCTCATGTCAACACTCCCCATACAGCGAGGGCAGGCGATGCCGCCTCCAGGGACACTAGACAGACTGATCAAGGATCAGAAGGAGCCAGAGTTAGGTCATGAATCACACAAGCTGTGCTGTGCTCCTGGCGAACAAGGCAGGGAGGAAGGGTGAGACTGGGGAAATCGCATCCAGTTAGTACCCAGGAATCCAGCCAGTGAGTTTCCCATGCACTGTGCCGTTTCTTCTTTATAAAAATCCCCAAGGCTGGTGTTATTAACCTCATTTTCTAGATTACAAAGCTGTGGCTCAGAGAAAGTAAATCGCTTCTCAGCCGAGAAAGCGTCTGTGTGACATCCAAACCCACCTTCTTTCCGTTACAGTAAACTAAAGAGTGTCTTCTACTTTAAGTCATGTTGATGGTGGGTAGGGGCTCTGGGGTGCTATGCCCCGTATTTATGGTCAGTTCATCATGGCCTGGATGGTAGTGCTGCTCATGCTGTGTTTCTTTCTAATATTTTCCAACATTTTTAGTTTACAGATAAAAAAAAAAAAAAAGAAATGATCTATAGGCCGGGCGCGGTGGCTCACGCCTGTAATCCCAGCACTTTGGGAGGCCGAGGCGGGTGGATCACGAGGTCAAGAGATCGAGACCATCCTGGTCAACATGGTGAAACCCCGTCTCTACTAAAAATACAAAAAAATTAGCTGGGCGTGGTGGCACGTGCCTGTAGTCCGCTACTCGGGAGGCTGAGGCAGGAGAATTGCTTGAACCCAGGAGGCGGAGGTTGCAGTGAGCCGAGATCGTGCCATTGCACTCCAGCCTGGGTAACAAGAGCGAAACTCCGTCTCAAAAAAAAAAAAAAAAAAAAAATGGAAATGATCTATAAATGGAAGCTATGGAAAGGAAGCAGTTCAAAAATGACTGAATTGTTTTCCTGCCTATCACCATCCTCTGAAGTTTACCGTTATCAAGGCCAGTAAAAGGAAAGGCATATAATGCAATAACATTTTGATAAATTACACAATATATGTTTTCTTTTACACCTTGGCCCTACTCCATTCCAACTGGGCTTTGCTAAGTGGGATTTCAAAGTAGGATAAGCTAACTCTGTTCTTCAGGGCGTTCACATCCTTTATTCTCTCGGGTACTCCTATGGTTCCTTCATTCACCTTTCCATCTGAGCTCTGATGCCACTACTTCAGAAAACACGTTTCTGACCAACCTATCTGAAATAGCTTTCCCAGTACCAGCCACCCCATAATTCTCAATCCTCAAGCCTCATTTTCTTTTTTATAGAGTTCGTGACTACTTGATCTTATACATTATGTATTTTTAAAATCTGTTTACTTGCTGTGTCACCCATTTACTGGAACAATAGTTTGCAAACTTGCTCTGAAAGGACAAGATAAATATTTTAGTCTTTGCTGGCCATATGGTCTCTGTTGCCGCTACTCAGCCCTGCTGCTGTAGCAGTCATAACGATATGGAAATGAATGGGCGTGGCTGGGTTCCACTAAAGCTGTATTTATAAAAACAGGCAGAGGGTCAGACTTGGTCTGCAGGTCATCATTTTCTGACCCCTCTCTAGAAAATAAGTCTCTTGAGAACATTGTCTGTCTTGTCTCCTACAGTATTTCTAGCACTAAAAATCAGTGCTTAGCAACTAGAGTGTTTAATCGATTTATTTGTGATTGAACAAATGAATCAATGAGTGAATTCATTACCCCAGGGAATGGTGGCCACAGGATAACTTAGGTAGCAATGTTAATAAATTATGAGTTTTTAAAACTGAGATCCCATGTGCTTAAGACAGTGTGATATCTCTGCTACCATGTCCTGTCTTGACTCTTACAAGGTGAATTTTAAAAAGACACATAAGTAGTGGGGAAATAGAGCCAGACAGTAGTACTGATGTGAATCTCTGTAAAGGGACCCTGTCCCCTGTTCCTTCTGGGCTGAGCATGACTGATAGCTGAAGGTTTTAGTTGACAGAACCTTCAGAGAGCTTTGGGGATCTAAGAATAAAGGAGATATCTTCATCTTATTTAGGCTTGGGGAGCAGGAGAAATGCTGAACATAGCAAAAGAGAAACAGATGACTAATTGCATGGTGTGGTAGAAAGACTAGTCGTACGTAGGCTGGGCATGGTGGCTCAGCCTGTAATCCCAGCACTTTGGGAGTCTGAGGCTGGCGGGTCACGAGGTCAAGAGATAGAGACCATCCTGGCCAACACAGTGAAACCCTATCTCTACTAAAAGTACAAAAAATTAGCCAAACGTGGTGGAGCGTGCTTGTAGTCCCCACTACTGTGGAGGCTGAGGCAGGAGAATTCCTTGAAACCTAGAAACAGAAGTTACGGTGAGCTGGGATCGCGTCACTGTACTCCAGCCTGGTGATTGAGCCAGACTCCGTCTCAAAAAAAAAGAAAAACAAAAAGACTAGTAGTCGTCCTTAGAAAACTTTTGCCAATGTGTCAAGGGCCAAGACTCCGTGAGTCATCATGCATCTAAAAGCAGCTCAGCCTTGACATACGCCTGGAGTGGTCTTGAGATTGGAATGGGGATGTTCTCTCAGATACCAGCTTGGACCATTGATCTGGAGGGACTGTGGCCTTCTTAGCTGATGCCACTATGCCACTATAAAGCAGATCCCAACGTCATGATAGTATGAAAGGCCTGCTTGTGGGCTTATGATCTGTATAGTCACATAGCATTCATTCTTAGAGGTCATTTTCTCTGATTGTAGTTTGTATTTCTGTGGAGTCAGTGGTGATATCCCATTTATCGTTTTTTATTGCATCTATTTGATTCTTTTCCCTTTTTTTTTTTTTATTAATCTGGCTAGCAGTCTATTTTGTTGATCTTTTCAAAAAACCAGCTCCTGGATTTGTTGATTTTCTGAAGGGTTTTTTATGTCTCTATCTCCTTCAGTTCTGCTCTGATCTTACTTATTTCTTGTCTTCTGCTAGGTTTTGAGTTTTTTTGATCTTGCTCCTCTAGCTCTTTCAATTTTGACAATAGGGTGTCGATTTTAGATCTTTCCTTGCTTCTCATGTGGGCATTTATTGCTATAAAATTTCCTTTAGATACTGCTTTAAATGTGTCCCAGAGATTCTGGTATGTTGTGTCTTCATTATCGTTGGTTTCAAAGAACATCTTTATTTCTGCCTTCATTTCATTGTTTATCCAGTCAACATTCAGGAGCCAGTTGTTCAGTTGCCATGAAGTTGTGTGGTTCTGAGTTAGTTTCTTAATCCTGAGTTCTAATTTGATTGCACTGTGGTCTGAGAGATTGTTTGTTATGATTTCCGTTCTTTTGCATTTGCTGAGGAGTGATTTACTTTCAATTATGTGGTCCATTTTAGAGTAGGTGAGATGTGGTGCTAAGAAGAATGTATATTGTGTGGATTTAGGGTGGAGATTTTTGTGGATGTCTATTAGGTCCGCTTGGTCCAGATCTGAGTTCAAGTCCTGGATATCCTTATTAATTTTCTGTCTCGTTGATCTGTCTAATATTGACAGTGGAGTGTTCAAGTCTCCCACTATTATTGTGTGGGCGTCTCAGTCTCTTTGTAGGTCATTAAGAACTTGTTTAATGTACCTAGGTGCTCCTGTATTGGGTGTGTATATATTTAGGATCGTTAGTTCTTCTTGATGCATTCATCCTTTTACCATTATATAATGCCCTTCTTTGTCTCTTGTGATCTTTGTTGGTTTAAAGTCCATTTTATCAGAGATTAGGATTGCAACTCCTGCCTTTGTTTGCTCTCCATTTGCTTGATAAATCTTCCTCCATCCCTTTATTTTTAGCCTATGTGTGTCCTTGCTTGTGAGATGGGTTTCCTGAATACAGCACAACGATGGGTCTTGACTTTTTATCCAGTTTGCCAGTCTGTGTCTTCTGATAGGGGCATTTAGTCCATTTACATTTAAGGTTAATATTGTTAGGTGTGAATTTGATCCTACCATTTTGTTGCTAGCTGGTTGTTTTGCCCGTTAGTTGACACATTTTCTTCACTGTGTTGATGGTCTTTACCATTTGGTAAGTTTTTGGAGTGGCTGGTACTGGTTGTTCCTTTCCTTGTTTAGTGCTTCTTTCAGGAGCAGGCACAGGTGATGGCCTCAGTTGCCCTCAGCAAAACCAGTATGCCTCTCCTCCTCCAAAAGATCACAGCTGCTCACCAGCTAGGGATCAAAGATGGAGGGAGAATGAATCTGATGAATTGACAGAAACAGACTTCAGAATGTGGGTAATAACAAACTTCTCACAGCTAAAAGAACATGTGCTAACCCAATGCAAAGAAACTAAGAACCTAGAAAAAAGGTTAGATGAGATGCTAACTAGAATAAACAGCTTAGAGAATAATATAAATGACTTGTTGGAGCTGAGAAACACAGCACAAGAACTTCATGAAGCATACACAAGTTTCAATAGCTGAATCGACTAAGCAGAAGAAAGGATATCGGAGATTGAAGATCAACTCAATGAAATAAAATGAGAAGGCAAGAATAGAGAAAAAAGAATGAAAAGAAATTAACAAAACCTCCAAGAAATATGGGATGATGTGAAAAGACCTAATCTACATTTGATAGGGGTACCTGAATGTGACAGAGATAATGAATCCAAGCTGGAAAACAGTCTTCAGGATATTATCTAGGAGAACTTCCCCAACATAGCAAGCCAGGCCAACATTCAAGTGTAGGAAATATAGAGAACACCAGAAAGGCATTCCTCAAGAAGAGCAACCCCAAGGCACATAATCGTCAGATTCACCAGGGTTGAAATGAAGGAAAAAATGCTAAGGGCAGCCAGAGAAAAAAGTCAGGTTACCCACAAAGGGAAGCCCATCAGACTCACAGTGGCTCTCTCTGCAGAAACCCTACAAGCCAGAAGAGAATGGGGGCCAATATTCAATATCCTTAAAAGAACTTTCAACCCAGAATTTCATATCCAGCCAAACTAAGCTTCATAAGTGAAGGAGAAAGAAAATCCTTTATAGACAAGCAATTGCTGAGAGATTTCATGAGCACCAGGCCTGCCTTACAAGAGCTCCTCCTCTTTTGCTTAGTAATAACTTCTCCATTTTTTCTCCTCTAAAGTCCCACTAACCATCTAAGCACAACTGCTACCTCCCTCATTTGGGTCAACATTGTATCTCATAAATACCATTATTAATAACCCTTTCTCACTCTGTTGCCAGGATTGAAATCCAGAAGTTTCATCAGGGCAAGGACCAGGGAAGTTGCTCCCACCACCTGGGTTGATGCATGATAGGTTCTTAATAAATATTTGTTGAGTGAGTGAATGAATGAATGAATGAATACACTCCTGTCAGACTGTGAGCTCTCAGAGGTCAGAGGACTATGCTTTTTTACTTGTGTATTACCAACATCTTACACCATGTCTGGCAATTAGGAAGCATGTAGTTATTGCTTGTTTATAGAATACATAAGCCATTAAAGGAGCACACCTTCCTTTTGGTAGTAGCAAAGGCTAGACATTCAGTGAATGGTAGCTACCTTGGGCAGAAACCCAGAGGCAGCAAAAGTGCTACCACCAGGTAGTCCCCTCAACCAACTTCAACATAAGACCTTTTTGACATCCTTTTTTTTTTTTTTTTTTTTAATTATTATTATTTTTTTAAGGCGGGGTTTCACCATGTTGGTCAGGCTGGTCTTGAACTCCCAGCCTCAGGTGATCCGCCCGCCTTGGCCTCCAAAGTGCTTGGATTACAGGCGTGAGCCACCACCCCCGACCTTGGACATCCTTTAATTGATCATCAGGCTTTGATTTCATGAACAGACATTTGTTATGAAGAGTGTAATTGTATATCCTGCTAGCCTGGGATAGCACTGGTTAATGCCTATTGTCTTAGAGTAATTATTACTTAATCCCCATTTATTCCTCAAAGAGTCCTAGTTTGGAAGATAAATTATATGGCCACCTTAGTTGTGTGCTAAGTGATATGCATACATTATAGCTATCAAGTTATTAATGTTTCCACAAAGTCCAAAATATGATACCACCTGATGAAGCTTGTAATGAGGTAAAAGAGATGAGAAAAATGCTCACAAATTAAAATGCATTGAAGCATTACTAGGTGAGTAAATGAGGTTGCATATGACAGTGTCCATGTGTTTGTGAGCTCTAAAAAAGCCTCAGGGAGAATGTGACACTGGAGAAGAGCCCTAAAGAATGAAGAATAGACTGCTTCCAGCGACTGAAGTTTTTTTTACTTTTCCCAAAAGAACCTGGAGCAACCCTGCCTTAGTTCATGCTGACATTTTCTCCTGCCCTGTTTTTCTGCCTTTGCTTGCAATGTCTACATCTTCTGGAGTGTTTTTCCTCCTTTTATACATTTATCTCAATGTGATTCATCTCTCATGACTCAGGTTGAACCCCAGAGTTCAGAGTCTCTCCCATTCGTGGTGATTCCTGCATATTTCAACTCCTGTGGACCTTAAAACCTATTTAACTAGCTTGTCACTTACCATATGGTGCCTTCTAGTTTTCTCTCCATTTGTAACATCTCCCCTTAGATCCAGGAAAAAGTAAATCTTCTGGTGAGAATCAGAAAGGTTTGGCTGGAAGAACAGAGACTAGAAGCCAGTAGTAACCCTGGAATGACTGGCAGAGGGAGGAATAAGGGACTGAGTTTAAGAACTGGGTATCAGCTAAAGATGAGAAGTTGAGAAAACACCTCCCTGCCAGACCAGAGCAGAGTGAACAGTTCCTTACTGGCCACCTGGGGCATAGGGTCACAGACATAGAGGGAGAAAGGAAAGAGGAGTGAGAAGCTCCAGAGTAGACTTCTGTAGGCACTGAAGGTGACAGCAGCTGAGCAAATGGCCACAAGCAGTGTTGGGACCTCTTCCTGCTGGTGACACGAGAAGGTACTAGCTGCTTCCAGGTCCTGTCTATGCACATTCTGCCAAGGTAGGGAGGTCTGAGAATGATATCCTATACACAGGGCACAGGTGCAGTCTGTGGAAGGAGCAGAGGGGAGAATTTTTTAAGCTACTGGAAGATTTTGGGAACAGGGTAGGGGTGTTTTCATGAGGCCAAAAGATTCTTCAGGAACCAAGAGATAATCAACAATGCAGTGACATCACAGTGATCTGGGAATGAGATACCATATAGGACAGAAAGAAGCATTGCAAGCGTATTTTCCTTGTTTTAATCAAGAGAAAGAGCTTTTGGAGGGGCTGAGGTACCAAACAATTGTCCAGAAAGAAATGAGTACCCTGATGGTAGCTCTAAGTTGGCAATAGGAGCACACCTATTACATGCCTTTCTTTGTTCTTTTCCTTTCTTCCCTCTTCCTCCCTCCTTTCCTCCCACCTTCCTTCCCTTCCTTCCTCCTTCCCTTCCTTCCATTTTTCTCTTAGTCACCCCCAAATTGAATGTAAGTCCTTAGAAGGGATTGCCAATATGCCATAATGAATTATATCAGCACAGTATTTAGCCTGATGTCTTAACTCTAGTAAGTAGGTGCTCAATAAATATTTTCTGATCTAATGATTGGCTGAAAATGTTCATGGAGAATATGAATAGGAACATTTCTTTATCAGTGTCACTCTTGACTTAAACATCAAATATTAGCAATGCTTTGGGCTCCTTGGTTATTTATTTTAGAAACACCATATTAAGGTCCATTTTGTCGGTGCAACCATTTGATGCTCATAGGATTCCATCTCAGATAATTTGTTCTTAACATTTAATTTTTTTTTTTTTTCTAGCTGAAGCTTAGGTAATGGTGGATACCATAAGGAAAAAGCAAGCAAGCAAACAGACAGGCATGTGGCAGAAGTCGGGTTCTGGAACCCAAGTATGGTCTTAATAGGTTAAAGCAGCAAGGGCAGTGAAGGAGGTTGAGCACAGCATGGCTTGATTAAACAGAGCACAGAATTCATCAGGTGACACATAGACTTTCTGGGAAGCAACAAGGTGGTGAGCCAAGGAAGCTAGAAGAAAAATAATTTCCTCAGAGAACGGTTATTTGTGTGAAGGCGTTTTCTGAATCAGTAAGGGTCTCTATTTTCCCTTAGCTTTACTGTGTGCATACACTGGGGGACAGTGCAGTTCCTTCTGTTTCAGTGTGGTTCATTCTTTATTGCTTCCTCTTCCTGCTGCCAGGGCTTTCTCTCACTGCCACCTGTTTCCTGCTCCTCTTAGCTCCACCCTCATGAGACACATGCTTAGACTTCAGAGAGCATAAATATACCAATGGCCTACCCTTCATTTCTTTCCTTATATTGCACTGTATGGAATTTCACATGTAGAGCAATGGTTGCCAAAGCCTGGGTGAGTTTTTCTACCTAAGAAAGAGCTTTTTAAGGGATGGGCCTTGGCTCAGAATTCCTGGTGCAACAAAATGCTGGTTTCCTCAGTTCTAAGGGAGACTGGAGCCCCTGGGCTGTTCTCCGGGGGCTGTTGGGAAGCATTCATTTCAAGGTTTACCTTAGAAGCAGCATCTTCAGGAAACTATATCGACAAAACTTGAGTTTTCTTCAAGAATGAACAAGAAAAGCACCAAGCAACCCTCTATTTCAGAACCTCAGGAATCGTCTGAGAAGCACTGCTTGCTCAGGAGTCAGACTGATATTGCATGAATCATCAGTTATCCTTCTGTGTATTTGTGAATTATAACCCCCGTAAGTGGCCATGGTTTGCCTGCCTCTGTGCTTTTGGACCGGCTACTCTGCTTCCTAAAATGCCTTTGTTCCGAGGGATGACCCAGCAAATGCTTAACTCATCTTTCCATACCCGCCTCAAAATCACTTTCTTTGTGAAGCCTTCCATGATTTCCCCCAGCCAAGATGGAATCTGCCTGTTGGATTCTACCAGATTACTTTCTCAGTTACTCTTTTAGTGCTTAATTAAGTAATTTTAAAAATAATTACGGCATGTCAGGAACTCTGCTAAGAACTGGAAAAAACAATAATGACACACACCTGTGGTCAAGATTCTTTGAATGTGTCTCTGATCATGCTGGTGAGACTGAACTTATATATTTGTCCTGTGCATACCAGGAGCATGGCCTCTAGAGTTGGGCAGCCTGAGTTCAGCCTGAGGGTTGGCAATTAACCCTCTTTGGGACTGGGAACACTCTGGAAACTCTATGTACCTCGCTTTCCTTATGTGTAAAATAGGCACATTAATAACACCTCATAGGTTGTTATGAAGAATAAATGAATTAATATTTGCAAAGTGTTTAGAACACCACTTAAAATTTAGCAGGCAGTCTTAAAAATTATTTCACCAGGCTCTTCCCTCTGGGGTAGGTTCTTGATTTTATTTTTTGTGTATTTCAAGCATTTGATGTAATATGTAGCATATAGTAAGTGCTTAATAAATATTTGTTGAATAAATGAACCATTATACAACAGATTAGTTTTAAAAAGAAAAGATTCTAATCCTTACATCTCCTCTAAGGCAGGGAATTCGCTATTTGCTCCCTTAAGAGATTCAGCTTGAATAGCCATGCGTGAAACCATATTAAACCTGGAGAATTTCCATCTACTCTGGGGGCTGCTATTGATTTTACTTACTGAAATATTTGACTCCTTCATAAAATGAAAGATTATTCACAAACAAAACAGGGAAACAGTGTTTAAATTCTTACATCTGCAATTCGCATGTGATTTAACATTTTCCCTTTTGGATAGGAGTGAAAAATATCTCTCTGTTTTAGATGGGAGTAAAAAATGGCTCCAAATCAATTGGTTATTTGGTCTTTAGTCATTTCTGAAGATGTATGGGAAATGGAAAATAATTTTGTAAACTGATTTTGCTTGGAAACAGCAAAGGATCAGATTTCTTCCTGGCTCTACCAGAAACCAGGATTTTTTTGTAATGGGGTTCATTGTGATGGAATTTGTCAGTTAACTGGGTCAAACATGTAGAGTAAATCATCTTTTCATTCTGCCTAATGATTACAGTAGTCCTTCCTCATCCGTGGTTTGTTTTGCTTTCCATAGTTTCAGTTACCTGTGGTCAATAGTAATTTGAACATAGCTGAGTACAGTACAGTAAGATACCTTGAGAAAGAGAGAGAGAGCGGAGAGAACTCATCTGTATAACAAATTGCAGTATATTGTTATAATTCTATTTTATTTTACTTGTTAATGTCTTACTGTGCCTTATAGATTAAACTTTAATATAGGTATGTGTGTATAGGAAAAGACATCATATATGTAGAGTTTGGTACTATGCACAGTTTTAGGCATCCACTGGGATTCTTGGAATGCTTCTCCTGTGAATAACTGTGCTTGAGTAAACTAAGTCAATTGCACATTTTGGAATGGGAGGAGAATTTTGGCATGATGAGGGCAATGCTACATTTGCAAGGACCTAGGAGCTCTCTTTTCTGTTTATGTGATAATTTATCTATACTGGGATCAAAGTCTTTTGATAATAGAGTATAAGCCTGTCACTCTTCCAAGTCTTGAGAAGGGCCTGACTCTTCCCCAAGACACATAGAATCCAATACGAGACCTAACACACACTTACTGGCTCCCCTTCCCTTTACTAATCATCCTAATCATGCTACCAGTTATTTGGCATCTATCATGTGTCAGGTCCCTTATGTGCATGGTTTCACTTAGTTTCCATAACAGTGGCACATAATATTAATTGTACTAATTTTAGCCTCTGTGGCTTTTCACATTCATGCTTTATGTTCTCACATGTGTAACAGTTCAGTCACATGTTTTGAGGGTAGCCTTCCACAAAGCATTTCAAAGATCCAGGCTCCTTCCATGAAGTGGCTCTGGCCTCTTTTAGGACCTCAGAATGCTCCACCAAATCCTCCTCATTCACTGGAAAACCAGAGAAGAGTATAATGGAATGAACTGTGATATGATTTGGTTCTGTGTCCCTGCCCAAATCTCATTTAAACTGTGATCCCCAGTGTTGGAGGTGGGGCCTGTGGGAGAGGTGATTGGATCATGGGGATGGTTTCTAATGGTTTAATACCATTACCCTAGTGCTGTCTTGTGATATAGTTCTCATGAGATCTGGCTGTTTAAAAGTGTGTGGCACCTTCCCCTTTTTCCTCTCTCTCTTTCCTGCTGGCCATGTGAATGTGTGCCTGCTTCCCTTTTGCCTTCCACCATGATTGTAAGTTTACTGAGGACTCCCTAGAAGCAGAAGCCTGTGCAGCCCACAGAACCATGAGCAGATTAAATGTCTGTCTGTCTCTCTCGTGTTTTTTTTTTTTTTTTTTTTTTGAGGTGAAGTCATACTCTGTTGCCCAGGCTGGAGTACAGTAGCATGATTTTAGCTCATTGCTACATCTGCCTCCTGGGTTCAAGCAATTCTTCTGCCTCAGCCTCCTGAGTAGCTGGGACTACAGGCCTGTGCCACCACACCCAGCCAATTCTTGTATATTTTAGTAGACATGGGGTTTCTCTATATTGGCCAGGCTGGTCTTGAACTCCTGACCTCAAGTGATCTGCCCACCTTGGCCTCCCAAAGTGCTGGGATTGCAGGCATGGGCCACTGCACCTGACCTAAACCTCTTTTCTTTATAAATCGCCCAGTCTCAGGCATGTCTTTATAGCAGTGCGAGAACAAACTAATACAAATCATGTCTCCCCAATAGATATATTTAGGTCCTAACTCTCTGTACCTGTGAATGATGCCTTTCACGAAAATAAGGTTCTTGCAAATATAATAAGGAAATACATTAAAATGAGGTCATATGAATTAGGATAGTTCCTCTATTCACTGACTGACACCCTTACATGGAGAGAGATTTGGAGACACAGAGAAGACACAGGGCAGAAGGCCATGTGATGGTGGAAGCAGAGACCGAAGTGATGCAGCTACAGTCAAGGAACGCACGGACTGCTGGAAGCCACGAAAAGCTAAGAGAGAGATTATCCCTTGGAGCCTCCAGGAAGAGCCAACTCTGTTGACACCTTGATTTCAAACACGGAGCCTCCATAGCTGTGAGAGAATAAATGTCCGTTTTACCACCTGGTTTGTAGTCATTGTCAATGACAGCTCTGGGAAGCTAATACAAAAAAAGGAGAGTGGGAGAAGGCTTCATCACTAAATTCTTTCACACCTGGAAGATGTTGCACCACTGCCTTCTGTTTGATTCCAAAGAAATCTGCTGTCATTCCTAGTTTTGTACTTTTATACACAATGTGTATGTTCACTGGTTGCTTTAAGATGTCCTTTTTATCATTGGCTTTAGGCTATTTGATCATAACATGGCTTAATGTGTTTTTTAATGTTTCTTGTGGTTGGAATTTATTGAGGTTCTTAGATATATGGGTTTATAATTTTCACCAAATTTGGCTGTTTAAAGTTGTCCCATGGTTTACTGATGCTGTTACTGTTTTTACTTTTTAGTCTTTTTTTTCTCTCTGTGTTTCATATTGAGTAGTTTTGATTGTTGTTTCTTCAATCTCATTAAATATTTTTTCTAATAACCCATCTAATTTGCCATTAATCCCATCCAGTGTATTTTTTATCTCAGACTTTATAATTCTCATCTCTAGAAGTTCAATTGTAGTATTGTATACTTTTTGTGTCTCTGTTTTACATGTTCAGTCTTTCCTGAGGATTCTTAAACACATGAAATACAGTCATTATATCTGTTTTAATGTCCTTGTCTAATTCTATGATCTGTGTAGTTTTTGGATCATTTCTCTTGATTGAACTTTGAATTTTCTCTTCATTATGGATTGCATTTGCTTCTTTGCATGGCTGGTAATTTTTGATGGATGCTACACATTGTTGGGTCTCATTGCCTTGTTGAGTGCTGGACATTTTTGTATTTCTATATGTGTTTTTGAATTTTTTTCCAAGGACATGGTGAAGTTACTTAGAAAGACTTCTATCCTTCTATCCTTCAGGTCTCTATTTTAAGCTCTATTGGGTGGAACCAGAGCAATGTTTAGAGATGCCAGAAAAAGATAATTTTCTCTAGTAAATAAGGGACGCATTTCTTAGTATTCTGATGCCCTTTGAATTATGAAGTTTTTTCACTTTAACTCTTGGGGACAGGTACTGTCCTCACCCTCTGTGAGATATAGCTTCATTCCTGCTGATCCTTTCAGATGGTTCTTTCCCTGGGCTCAGGCAATGTTTTTCACATGTAAGCCCTGATCGGTGTTCAGCTGAATGGTTGATGGAGACTTTCTGCAGATATCTGGAGTTTTATCTTTCTTTAGCTCTCTTTTCCTGTATTCTTCCGTGCAGTCTCCAGCCTCATTAGCTTTTGCGGATACCGGGCTCCCTTGTTCCTTCTCCTCAACTAAGAGAGAAGGCTGGAAAACCTGTGTTTTCCCTCCTTGTGTTGTGGCCTGGAAACTTCTTCCGGGAAGTAAGCTGGGGCAATTGTAGCACTTGCCCCCTTGCTTCCTATCTTAGGGACCAGTGACCTTTATTGACTAATGTTCACTGTCTTGAATGATGTTGGTTCATATATTTTGTCTGGTTTTTAGTTTTTTTCAATGAGAGGTTGATCTGGTCCTGTGTCTCCATTTTGACTGAAACACTGTGATGGATTAATCAGGGCCCAAAATTCTTTGACAGTCTTTCCATTGAAAAGTATCATCTATGTCTCCTGCTTTTACATTCAGACAGGCTCTGAGACTGCTTTGTCCAACAGAATACAACAGAATTAGCACTATGTTAGTTTCCCAGACTTCGAGAGACTGTCAGCCTCCTTTTCCTACCTCGTGGGACACTTTCTCTTGGAACCCTGCCATGAGGGCACAAGAAAGCCCATCACTCTATAGGGAATCTGATGTGGAGAAAAACAGAGGCCTGGCTGACAGCTCCAGCTAAATCCTAGTTGACAACCAGGACCAACTTACCAGCCATGTGAGCGAGCGATCTTCAAAGTGGATCGTCTAGCCCTAGTCAAGCTGTCCCAGCAGATGCCACATGGAAAAGAGACAAGCTGTCCCTTTAAGCCCTGCCTGAATTGCAGATTCATGAGCAGAATAAATGGCCGTTACGGTTTTAAGTTGCTAAGTTTTGAGGTGGTTTGTTACACATCAATAGGTACCGGGAACACCCACTCTTAACAGGCAAGAGCTCATCATTTGGCCCATGCGTTGCAAGTGGGTTGGGGAATGTCGTGTAACAGCATGCTTTGAAAGATGAAAGTGTGGATTTGCTGGGCATATAGTATTATCTCCTTCACTTATGATGTACGTTTATATCCATATTGGACATTCTGGGAAACTAAGACTCAGATTAAATAATATGTCCAAGGCCATGACAAGTAAGTAGAAAGTGTCAAGATTTTGACTCTAGCTTTCTCTTATCTTTAAGCCTGAACTCTTAGCCAGGCATGGTGGCTCACACTTGTAATCCCTGTACTTTGGGAGGCAGAGGCAGAAAGATCAGTTGAGCCCAGGAGTTGGAGACCAGCCTCGACAGCATAGTGAGACCCCATCTCTACAAAAAATACAAAAATTAGCTGGGTGTGGTGGTGAGCACCTGTGGTCCCAGCTATTGGAGGGGCTAAGGTGGGAGGATCTCTTGAGCCTGGGAGATCGAGGCTACAGTGAGTCATCATAATGCCATTGCACTCCAGCCTAGGTGATAGAGTGAGAGTTTTGTTTTTGTCTCAAAAACAAAAAGTAAAAAATTAAAAAGAGAATAAAGCTGAATGCTTTCTTCCATTTCCTTCGCTGTAGACTTTATTCGTCTGAGTGGCTAAAGCCCTGCCCCAATTCCTAGCCTTCCTTGGACATTCATAAATTGCTTTTCTTTTTCTGTATCTGCTACTCTCCTAGAGGAGCTATGACAAATCAGTAGAGCTAGTCTACCTGGTTGGGGCTAATAGGGAATGTGAAATAAAGTGGAGGACGCTTCAGTAGGGGAACATGTGAAACTGAGGGTCATGTGGGAAAACAAGTCCCCAAATCTAGGGAGAAGAGCCTGAATATGTCACCAGAATATAAAGCTTTAAAGCTGTGACCACATTTAGTGAATCTGAGATTCCAAGTGCAGAGAGTAAGGAACAAATCTGGGGTGGTCTTGGAGTGATCTTGGGATCGGCATTGTGACTGCCTTTTATAGGCAGGATGAAGTATAGCTCAGGGCTGGCCCGTATATGTTTGAAATCTCCAGGCTGGGACTGGCATTTGTTGTGCTGCGAGGGATCTCACTTGGGCTGGTGGAGATTTAAAAGGAGATCCTCCTGCTGTAGCTTGTTGCCTTTGACTCTGTGATGAGTAGTTTTATGTGTCAACTTGGCTAGGCTATCCTAACAGTTATTTCATCGACACCTAATCTAGGTGTTGCTGTGAAGATATTTTGTCGATGTGGTTAACATCTATTCTCAGTTGATGTTATGTAAAGATGATTATCCTCACTAATGTGCAAAGCCTCGTCCAATCACTTGAAAGGCCTTAGGAGCAAAATAGTTTTTCCCGATGAATGAATGAGAAATTTTGCCTCATGACTGCTGCATCAGATCCTGCCTGAAATTTTCCAGCCTGACATACAGATTTGGGGCTTACTAGTCCCCACAATTGTATAAGTCAGTTTCTTGAAATTATTTATCCATCCATCTACCTTTTACTGGCTCTGATTCTCTGTAGAGCCCCGACTGGTACAGACTCTGAGGGACACAGGGAGCAGAGACAAATTACCATTCCAATGATACCCTTGAGTTCTTTGCTAAAACACCAGAGAATATAGCCAATAGCATTAGGACTCAGTTACAAATATTCCGAGAGGACCAAATGCCACCACCAACTTGACCTGATCTTGGTGGCATCAATTACACCCTTGAAAGAGAAGAGTGAGTTTTCCCATGCCCTCATCTCAATTGCTCAGCAAATCAATGCATGCTCATCTTAGAAAGCTGACTTCCTGCCCTAGACACCCAGGGGCACCTCAGGTGGCACAGTGGCCTCTCATATTAAACATTTACCCTTATACTGAGGTTCAGGGTCTGTGGGGACCACAGCTGCTTTAAGGAATATCTCCAACAGGCAATTATCTGCATTGCACACCAGGGCTAGGCAATGCTCACTAGAAGGCAGCGATTTAAACTCTATGCACACACCCATGGCCTCCGAATTAACTGCAATATCTGTATTAAAAGGAGAGAAAGAGGAAAAAAAAAATCTACAGCCAGTGTCATTATGGGGAGCTCAATGAAGACATCTGCTCCATGCCCAGTGGCAGTCAGAGCTGCAGATAAGACACATGACTGTGTGAAAGGGATGGAGAATGAGGTACGGAAATATTATCATGCCATCCTATAAATCTGTGGTACATCCTCACTTTGAATACAGCAGTCAGGGCCAGCTGTCTTATCTCAACGAGGATATAAATGAAAGGGTGAAAGGCCAGTGAAGGGCAGTGGAGCTGATTAGAGACATTGGTGATGAGGTGGGGACAGGAGGCAACAGGGGTGGATTTTGCTGGGAGAGAAAATGCCGATGATTAGAGCTCTATATGACAAAGTCATGTGGAGTGGTGAGAGACCAGGTAGAGGTAAATGAAGTAGTAAAGGGCTCCCCAAAGGCCAAGTGGGTGTTCCTATTTATCCTGCCTCATGAAATTAAATGGCAACAGATTTGAAATGGATGAAAGGACATCTGTCTTAATGCATAAGGTACCTGATTTTCAATTGCGTGCCTCTGAGGCTGCCTGGCCTATTGAGGAGCATGCTAGGGAGTTGAGGCTGGGAGGGAGGAAGCACTGTCTCTGGTGAGCTGGATGTGTTTGACTCACTTGCTTATCCTGTCCAAGCCTCAGAATCTGCATCTGTAGCATGGAGGGGTGGGGCCGTGTTTTTTCGGGCCCTTTCAAATCTGAAGATTTCTGATTCTCTGCTTCTCCCTGTAATCACTTTCTTCCCTCCTCTGCTTTCCCTAATAGGAAAGGCAAGGCAGGCTGGGAAATGGGGTAGCAGAAACACAGAGGTTTCTGAGGCTTTCATAGCATTGGATTGCAGAAGCCTGGGATGCTGATGAAATAGGCTATTTCAACATGTAAAGGAAAGGCTCTCTCAGAAAAATGAAAGCATCCTTTTAAGTCCCAGAGTAATCCCAGCTCACACTTACTAGTTTCTTTGACTTAAGAAAATCACCAAATTTCTAATTTTCTTTGACCCTCAGTTTCTTTCTCTTTAAAGTGGGTGTAATATGATCGCCTCTTTTGTAGATTATGCATTAAGGCACTTAGTCATACAAGTAATGTTTAGTAAATGAAATCTATTACTGAATCTATTAAAAAGATGGGCATATACCCATAAGTGATTTGACAAATCAGTCCAGTGGTGTGGTAGATTCAAGATTCGAATGCATGCCCATCATCATGCAAAGTGTGTGTTTTTTTGCCAGTGGATCACATTGATTTTAGTTGAGGGCAAAAGCTGGTTGGAGTCTAAGGCAGGGTTTGATCAATGCCATATGTGTAAGGCAGATAAGAAGCACCATGAGAGGTCAAGGAGGGGAAGTGCTCACTAGGATGGGCTAGGGTGGTCCTTGAGAACTTCCTGGGGAAAGGGTCATTTGAATAGGGACTTAGTAAAATGGAAGACTAAAGTGGAGGTTAAGGGGCTTTGACAGCAGAAGAATCTCTGCATGACCTTCAGAGAGGCCAGCTTGATTCCAGGAAACGCACCTGCCTTAGGGAGGTAGAGAGTTCCAACAAGGTAATGGTGATGAGGATACAAGATGGTAATTCCAAAGGGCTGTGAAAGGCAGGCTCAGTTTGGAATGTTTCTCAAGGAAAATGAGGAGCCATCAAAGGGTTGTGAACTAGAGTGCAGCACAATTTTCTCAACACTACCAAGATACATTTGAGAAGAAATGCAGCAGCTGTGTTCAGGGCAGAGGGAAGAGAATCTGGTGCTGTCAGAGAGCCAGGCATGGCCACCATCTGGGCCATAAATTTGTGTGGCAGGTTAAGGGTAGTGGCAGGGGGAATCAAAGCAGGCATGGGGGACTGTGGCCTAAAAGCGAGATCAGGTGGCAGCAATTACAAAGTATTGTTGTGTGCAGGACCCTCTTCCAGTCGCTCAATGGATCTGCACTACTGCCCTGTGGGGTGGGCATGCTGAGGCTGTGTCTGGCTTTGGAGCAGACAGACCTGGAATTGAATCCCTACTCCAATTACGAGGACTTCCTACTGGAGTGACTGGGCCAGTTACCACCTCAGATGCCAGTTTTGTCCTCTTTTAAATGGGATAATAGGATCTGCCCTTCCAAGTTGTTCTGAGGGTTAAAGATAATGTGTGAAAAGCACCCAACAGTAAGAGCTTGTCTTGTAGAAAACATGTGCAAAACGGACATTCCTACCAACATCTTTACTTTAAAAGACCTCCTGGATGTGAGTGGGTGGCGTGAAACTTAAAGGGTCAGAGATGACTCTAGAACTCCCAGTGTCAGAGCCAGAGAAAGTGCTGTTTCCAGTGACAGAAAGAGGGAAATTGGTTTTGAAGGAAATATGATAGGCTTGGTTTGATTTTGAGGTGATGGCTGAGTATTCAAGCAGAAAAGTTTGACAGGCCATTGGAAGCATAAAGCCAGACCTCAGCAAGACACCAACATTCTAGAGGAAAATTGAGCAATTTATCAAGTGTCTAAATATCTTGCCTATATAGTGACGAACATCCAGATTTTGAGAACCTTTTGACGTGGATTTAAATGTCAACTTTTTGTCTCAGTACTTGCTTGTGTTTTAGTGCCAACAAAGACCTGTTTTTCTCCAGATTATGAACTCATTAATTTTGTCGAGATCCACAGGCCCAAATCACCATCTATTCCTTTGCCCTTTGGCAGGAGACGAGAAAAGGGTTAAACAAGTTTATTTCTCTGTTAGCTCTTGGCTCTCTGATTCTTTATTATTCACACCTCAACAAATCTTATTTCATTACATTTTTGGAATTGCAATGTAATTTTGGTGATTAACTTTAAATTGGGGATAATACCCTGACAGGCATTAACATAATGTCAAAACATTTTCTTACAATTATTTCTTAACCTTCGTCAAATCATTCTTCCCCTGCGGACTTTTGTTCATATAATAGGAATGACACACCAGAACTCAAAGCTGTAGAAAGGAAAAGTGATGACCAGGAACATTTATCAGAGATAATCAGGGCTAGTAAAAGACAGTGAAGCAGATCCTTGTGTTCTCACGTTTCCCTGTCTCAGAGCAGAAGTGAGGAGATGAGTGCTGGAAGTGGCTTCTGGGATGTTTGGGTTAGAATGTGGCTGGTAGGAGTTTTGTTCCCATTGTCACATCTGTTACCATTACCCAAATGGAGCATGCATTCTGGTGAAAAACGAAAACAGCTTGGAAGGCCAAAAATAGTAGCTCAGCTCCACATGGAGAGACTTAGGAACCAGACAGCGCCTGCTAGAAGCAGAAGTGGAAATAATACCGTATAAAGCAAGAGAGTCTGAAGAGTTTTCAAAACATTTTCACTCATATCATCTACTTTGAGAATCCCAGCCACTTTGTGAAAGTAGATAAGGTCAATGTGGATCAGCCTCGTTTTATGAAAATGTAGACATTTTCAGTGATTCTTTTCAAATAATACAGTGGATGTGAGGCAGCAGAGTGTAGTAGCTTTGCTTTGGAGTCGGGGAGAAATGAGTTCAAATACAGCATGGGTTCCACCATTTACTAGCTCTGTCCACTGGGAAAGTAACTTAATTTCCCAGACCTTCAGTTTCCTCATTCATAAGTTGAATAGTAGGATCTTTTTCAGAGAGTGAAATTTACACAGAAATTTCTCAATAATTGGTAGCTATTATAACCGTCCAAGGGGTTTACTTTGCCCACAGCATAGACAGAGTTGATTCATCAAGACAGGGGAATTGCAGTAGAGAAAGAGTAATTCACGCAGAGCCAGCTATGCCGGAGACTGGAGTTTTGTTATCACTCAAATCAGTCTCCGTAAGCATTCAGGGAACAGTTTTTAAGGGTAACTTGATGGGTAGGGGGACACCAGTGAGCCAGGAGTGCTGATTGGTCAGAGATGAAATCATAGGGAGTCCAGGCTGTTTCCCTGTGCTGAGTCACTTCCTGGGTGGTGGCCACAGGATCAGATGAGTCAGTTTATCTATTTGGGTGGTGCCAGCTGATCCGTCAAGTGCGGGGCCTGCAAAATATCTCAAACACTGATCTCAGCAGCAGTTTAGCGAGGGTGAGAATCTTGTAGCCTCCAGCTGCATGACTCCTAAACCATCATTTCTAATCTTGTGGCTAATGTTGGTCCTACAATGGTAATCTAGTCCCCAAACAAGGAGATCTGCTTTGGGAAAGGGCTGCTACCATCTTTGTTTAAACTATAAACTAAGTTTTTCTGAAAAGTTATTTCACCCTACACCCTGGAATGAACAAGGAAAGCTTGGAGGTTAAAGCAAGATGGAGTCGGTTAAGTTAGATCTTTTTCACTGTCTCGGTCATAATTTTGCAAAGGTGGTTTCAGTCCCTCCCTTTGGGGTTTGTAACACCTTAATCTTAAGGAGTAGGCTATGAAGACGGGAGAAGGCCATTGATCTCTGGCTGCTTCCTGCTGACAGGGGACGTGGTGCGAATGGGAACAAACTCCAAGGTGAGAAGAGTGGAACCATTTTGCAACTGTCTGAGCATACTTGTGCAGGCCTGGCTGGACTTTCAAGGCTTGCATGGTAAACACATTAGTACTTTCATCTATAGTTTTAGTACAGTATTTAAGTGAACAGCATACTATAAGGTAAGTAATGAGTCCTAGGATTAGGAGTACAGTTCTTAATTTTAAAAGCAAAGATTTGAAAGCATTAGTTTGGGGACTTCTAACACACAAAGAATTTAGTCTAAACTGTGGAAAAAAACCTTAGGAACGACTAACAACACTGTACTGTAGTTTTTTTTTTTTTTTTTTTTTTTTTTGAAGCATAATGGTTTTCTCTCCAGCTTCTATTTTTTTGAAAAAACAAATCATGATAGAACTGATTTGTTTACAAAATAAACTTATATTCTATTTGCCTGATTATTTGCATAAAGTACAGCAGGAATAATTATTTCTCATATTTAATTGGCTTTGATGGAACTCTGTTCCACAAGGAATCTCAGATGAGACTTTTTAAAAGCCAAGCCCAGCTGTGAGTCTGCACCCTTAAATACCTATGGATGGGGTAAATTTATCTCCTTTTGAGGTCCCAGTATAACTTGGAGCTCCTGGACCTGTTAGAAAGTGACATTGTTTACTTACCACAGGTTAAGAACCTTGTACAGAGATTCTGTGTGGACAAGATATAAGGCCAGATTTCCTGAGGCTTCAATTGGCTCTATAAGTCAACTTTAATTCTTTAAATGAAGGATGCCATTACAGTCAAAGCCTTGGTAAAATAACCAATTTTTCTAATTATGTCCTGATAAAAAAGAAAACAGATTCTTACTACACTTATGCAGTTAACTATACTGCTATATGCAATTAACTATACTGCTATAAAATGAGAATGCTCACAAATAGTTTCCAAATTCTGGAGAAATTAGGTAGAGAGAAACAAATATGCTTCAAAAAAAATTTTTTTTAAAAATATGTTTTGTTGCATTTTAGGTTCTGTGGTACATGTGAAGAACATGCAGGATTGTTGCATAGGTACATACATGGCAATGTGGTTTCCTGCCTTCCTCCCCATCATCTATATCTGGCATTTCTCCCCGTGTTATCCCTCCCCAACTCCCCACCCCCTGCTGTCCCTCCCCTAATCCTGCCCCACAGACCTCAGTGTGTGATGCTCCCTTCCCTGTGTCCATGTGTTCTCGTTGTTTAACACTCACCTATGAATGAGAACATGTGGTGTTTGATTTTCTGTTCTTGTGTCAGTTTGCTGCAAGTGATGGTTTCCAGGTTCATCCATGTCCCTACAAAGGACATGAACTCATCGTTTTTTACGGCTGCATAGTATTTCATGGTATATAAGTGCCACATTTTCCCTGTCCAGTCTATCATCGATGGGCATTTGGGTTGGTTCCAAGTCTTTGCTATTGTAAACAGTGCTGCAGTGAACATAGGTGTGCATGTGTCCTTGTAACAGAATGATTTATAGTCCTTTGGATATATGCCCAGTAATGGGATTGCTGGGTCAAATGGAAGTTCTATTTCTAGGTCCTTGGGGAATCGCCACACTGTCTTCCACAATGGTTGAACTGATTTACGCTCCCACCTACAGTGTTAAAGTGTTCCTATTTCTCCACATCCTCTCCAGCATCTGTTGTCTCCAGATTTTTTAATGATTGCCATTCTAACTGGCATGAGATATCTCAATGTAGTTTTGATTTGCATTTCTCTAATGACCAGTGAGGATGAGCATTTTTTCATATGTTTTTTGGCCTCATATATGTCTTCTTTTGAAAAGTGTTCATATCCTTTGCCCACTTTTGAATGGGTTTGTTTGGTTTTTTTCTTGTAAATCTGTTTTAGTTCTTTGTAGATTTTGGATGAGTCCTTCGTCAGATGAGTAGATTGCAAACTTTTTTTCCCATTCTCTTGGTTGCCAGTTCACTCTAATGATTGTTTCTTTTGCTGTGTAGAAGCTCTGGAGTTTAATTAGGTCCCATTTGTCTATTTTGGCTTTTGTTGCCAATGCTTTTGGTGTTTTAGTCATGAAGTCCTTGCCTATGCCTACGTCCTGAATGGTTTTGCCTAGGTTTTCTTCTAGGGTTTTTAGGGTGTTAAGTCTTATGTTTAAGTCTTTAATCCATCTGGAGTTAATTTTAGTGTAAGGTGTCAGGAAGGGGTCCAGTTTCTGCTTTCTGCACATGGCTAGCCAGTTTTCCCAATACCATTTATTAAAGAGGGAATCCTTTCCCCATTGCTTGTTTTTATCAGGTTTGTCAAAGATCAGATTGTTGTAGATGTGTGACGTTGCCTCCGAGGAGTCTGTTCCATTCCATTGGTCGATATCTCTGTTTGGTGCCAGTGCCATGCTGTTTTGATTACTGTAGCCTTGTAGTATAGTTTGAAGTCAGGTAGTGTGATGCCTCCAGCTTTGTTCTTTTTGCTTAGAATTGACTTGGCTATGCAGGCTCTCTTTTGGTTCCATATGAAGTTTAAGGTGTTTTTTTCCAGTTCTGTGAAGAAGGTCATTGGTAGCTTGATGGGGATAGTGTTGAATCCATAAATTACTTTGAGCAGTATGGACATTTTCGTGATACTGATTCTTCCTAAGCATGAGCATGGAGTATTTTTCCATCCATTTTCAAAAAAACTTTTTACAGCAATAGTTTACTCACTTGTTAAAAGTTGCAAATAGCTCTGAAGAAATAAGTTACCTTGACTCTGAAAACGAAAGGACTAGCAATGTTTAACACATCAGCTCTCCATGAGAATAATAGAAGTTTCGTTTCTTCTCTATTCCAATAGCAGAACTTTTAAAGTTATCTGAGACTTGCACTTAGAGTCCTATATCTGATTAAAAACTGCCTTTTGAAAAGGATCAAAGCAAGACAAAATGTCTATGGTTGACAGAAGTCTACAGCCACTATTGAAGCTACAATTGACTGGGAATTTTGGTTACTTGTGTGGTATACAGCAATTTTACATAACAATTATAATTATCAATGTACACAAAATCATTTTAGAATTATAGAAGTTTCCCATAATTTTTGAACAAATACAGTCTAATATACATAATTTTATACAAATACGGTCTAAGGAAAACCAAACAGTGTTTCCTTTTCTATTTGAAAGTTTTACCTCTATTCTAATGTCACAATATCCAGAATTATTAATCAGAATTTTGCATTTAAGAGCACCTGTTATATTTTACAACTGATTTTAAAACCGTTTTTTTTTTAAGAGGACCAAAATGAGACAAAAGTTGTCTGTGGATGACAAAAACATTTTAGGGCAGCCACAGTTAAAGACACAATTGACAAGGAAATTTGTTACCTCTGTGGTACACAGCCATTGAACATAATTATTACTGATGATATATACTAAGTCATACTAGAATTATAGGAGTTTTATATAATTTTGGAACATAGGCCAGTAATACATCTATATAAATATAGTCCAAAGAAAGCCAACTACCATTTCATATTTGACAATGTTTCCTGTATGATTTTTATACGAAATAAGCCAAATGTAATTTTTGAACTTTTAAAGGACCTGATATTTAAAGAATTAGGCTAGAAAGAGACATAATTTATCATTTGCTTTGGAAAGTTTGTCAAATATTAAAGGTTTAAAACACTGGATATCACAAAATAAAATCCCAGGGTACCATCAGCCATTTATTTGGCCAAAACATAGCTTTACAAATTGTTTAAAGTAAATCTTTACTCTGATAGAGAAAACATGGCTTCCAAACAAGACCCAATAAAGATAGTATGAGGTTAACTGAATTTGTGCTGATTTTTCTAAGAGAATTAATCAGAGCTCTTTTATATACAAACATCATACACACACAACACATATAAATACACAGAATATTCAGCCTGGTAAGATTTTTTTATTTGCTAGTTTCTTAATTGGATTACTGGCTTCAAGGTGGGGCCCTTGGAGGAACAGGGCCAGGAAAGCAAGCATTTCTGGGGCCAAATAAGCAGCAAATAAGTAGCTGAAGGCAAAGACTGATCCCCAGAATTGAGGGTACCATTTTATACTGGATCCCGGATCCCCAAAAAAGAGGGAAATACTTTAGGAGAAGACAGTGCCATGCTTTTACCAACTGTGCATTTCATTGCAAGGCAACTCAAAGCCAGTCAGCCTTATTATAATTAGACCATCCCCCATGAGAGTCTTATTTCCCAGTGGGGTGTGGGGATGTTTCCATATCTTCCAGATGGCCAAGAGCGTGATTCTCTGATCCAAGTGTTCAAAAACTCAAGTATTCCTCCATAACTACTATTAGCCATTCCCAAAAGTGTATTTCCTACCTAGTTATTATGCAACAAAACTCTTTTTTTTTTTTTTTTTTTTGAGACAGAGTCTTGCTCTGTTGCCAGGCACCAGGCTGGAGTGCAGTGGCGCGATCTCGGCTCACTGCAACCTCCATCTCCCAGGTTCAAGCAATTCTCCTGCCTCAGCCTCTCGAGTAGCTGGGACCACGGGTGCGCACCACCACACCCAGCTAATTTTTGTATTTTTTAGTAGAGACGGGGTTTCACCATGGTCTCGATCTCTTGACCTCGTGATCCGCCCGCCTTGGCCTCCCAAAGTGTTGGAATTACAGGCATGAGCCACCGTGCCCGGCCCAAAACTCTCTTATAATGAGGAGTAATTTCTGATACTCCTAAAACTCAAAACCATCAGATTACACAATGCAAAACAGAACAGAGGCTTAGATTTTGAGAGTGATCTATCTGCTTTTAATTCCTGAGATTTCATGGGAAAAACAGGTTTTTTTTTTTTTTTCTCCCCCCAGAAATGGAGTCTGCGGTGCCTTCTCTGTTTTTCACAGTGAGTCCCAGGCTACCAAAAGTTATCTTAGGGCCTCTAATGTGTGCATTAAGAGTGACAAGACAAAAAAATGGAGAAAAATAATGCAGTCGACTGAGAAAAACCATTTTCCCAGGGGAAAAAAAAAGTTCCAAGAAGAGAAAACATAAAGATCTTTTAAATACATTTATAGCTTGTTTATCCACTTTTAATTAAGCTGACTTTTAACCATACGGCTTAAAAAAAAAAAAATCCTTTTAAATTTCTTATTACCCAACTTAAGCCATGTCAAGCGGCCGATATTCCTGGTTTCTGCACTTTACCAAAGGTAACCTCCTAGATGCTTCAGAGACATGGAAAGCAGTTTTTTTAAAAAACAAAAAAAAATTTAGAATCTCCACAAGGTGGTTCAGAGAAAGGAAAATTCAAGAGAGGAAATCGGAAGTTACCTATGAGGGAAAAAATCTTCAATAAACAGTAACAGACCAGAAGGGAATCATTCCAGAAGCCAGCAATTGAACCCAGGCCACCACTGTCAAGAGATAAAGCCTTAGCTACGTATAGTATTGAGCCGTTTCTTTTGCTTTTCCCAGAAGGAAACTAGATAAGCCAATTTCAAGTTTTCAAGGCTCAAGAAAAAATTTTAGTACTTTGACATGAACCCCAAAATTCCTGGCCTCTGGATGGTAGAAACCAAAAGAAACTATCCCCACATGGTCACAAGGGTAAGCTTTTAAGGACACAAAATGAGACAGAGAAATTTTACACAGTATTGGTATTGATTCCAGCTGTCCGAAACACGGTGTGTAACTGACCAGCCTGCCGAGCCGACTTGAAAAGCAGGCTTATAGGGATCCTAACCCACGTTCTATCCTGTGATGCCCCTCTTTCCATTACAGAACACAAAAGACAAATTCTTAGCACAAAGTACACCAGATGTGCTATAGCTTAAGACTAGACTCATAAATCCTTTTTTCTTTTTTCTTTTAATATTTTTTTTTTCTTTAAGATCTGATGGTTTTAAATAAATCCTTTTTTCTATTACTCAAACCCTTGCAGAGGAGACAAATAGTTTACTGGTTATTCAGACAAAGAAAGAGAGAGACCAAAAACTTGGCCAGTAAGAATTCCTTACCTTTTTGCTGGCATACCAGGTTTCTGGGTTCCCTTTTTCTGCAGCTTCCAGTAGAATGAAGTGGCTTCTGATGACCCTGCTTGCTTGTGTCATAGCTGTGGGGTTCAAGCCATTTCACAGGAGAAAATTACCCTTTACTGTTATATGGAATCATAGACAAGATTCTCAGTTTGCAAGATGCTGCTTTTTGGGCTGCATAGGGAACTGAATTATCGTTTTCCATCCCAGCAAAATACACATAACAAAACAGACATTAGTTACTTCATTCAGCACCCAGTATCAGCCTGGCAAAGCTCAAACTTTTTCTTGTTGGTCCTTGTTGTATTTGATCCACTCCAGGTGGAAACGGGATGACCTCCGAACGGTAATTCACAATGGGGTCTCTGGGCAAGGGGAACAGCAGATAGTACCCCAAGAGATGGGCCTGTTGAGCCTTCTTTAGGGTGCATCGAATGTGATGAGACAAATAGGGAGAGTTCTCTGAGTTAGGCCTGCTGGACTTCCTTTAGCAACCCCGTCTTCTACATATATAGATGAGATCCCTTCCACATAAACACACACAAAGATGAGATGGACAGAAGACCTTCCAAATCAGATCCCTATCCAAGAACTCCAAGAATATCTCCTCCAAACTATCCTATTTTCCATTTGAGAAACCTCTAGAAATCTTCCTGATTTAGGAGAAGTTTTAGAAACTAAGACCTTTCCTACTAGTGAGCCAAGCAAGAACCCCCAGGAGCTGAACAGGCACCCCACAATGGGGCTACAGATGCAGATACCCCATGGTGTAGCTACAGACACCCCACAATGGGGCTACAGACACCACACCACAGGGCTACAGAACTAGTTGGGAGAAGGAAGGAGGTGTTGGCAGTCCTAGGATACTCGCCAATCCAGACGCCCTGCAGTGTGGCCGCAGACAGACACCCTGTGATAGGGCTGTAGTTAAGGGATGTCTCCCCATGACTATTTCTCCATTGCAATTAAAGCCATGCACAGTGGGTCAGCAGTGCCTCGTCAGTAGAAAGAGTACCAGAGCCAGCCTGCAGTCCAAGAGAACTAGGCAGCTGCTTGGGCTGGCTTCTGGATCTGTCACTGGATGGAGGCCACTGAGCCATGGGCAGGTAGCCACAAGGGCAATCCCAGAGGAGCCCCAAATTTGTAACTGCTCAAGGAGTTTGCCTTGCCTGCTACCTAGACACAGCTGATTCATCAAGACAGGGGAGTCCCAATACAGAAAGAGTAATTCACGCAGAGCCGGCTGTGCAGGAAACCGCAGTTTTATTGTTACTTAAATCAGTCTCCCTGAGCATTCAGGGAACAAAGTTTTTAAGGATAACTTGGTGAGTGGGGGGATCCAGTGAGCCTGGAGTGCTAATTGGTCACAGAATAAATCATAAGGAATCAAAGCTGTTGTTTTGTGCTGAGTCAGTTCCTGGGTGGGGGTTACGAGATCAGATGAGTCAGTTTATTGATCTGGGTGGTGCCAGCTGATCCATAAGTGCAGGATCTGCAAAATACCTCAGGCACTGATCTTAGCAGCAGTTTAAATAGGGTCAGACTCTTGTAGCTTCTAGCTGCATGACTCGTAAACTGTAGTTTCTAATCTTCTGGCTAATGTTTTTCCTACAAAGGCAATCTAGTCCCCAGGCAAAAAGGAGGTCTGCTTTGGGAAAGAGCTGTTACCGTCTTTGTTTAAACTATAAACTATGAGCTAAGTTACTCCCTAAGTTAGTTCAGCAGAAGCCTGGGAATGAACAAGGACAGCTTGGAGGTTAAAAGCAAGGTGGAGTCAATTAAGTTAGATTTCTTTCATTGTCTCAGTCATAATTTTGCAAAGGCGGTTTCACTATTAGCATTACTAGGAGGAGAAATAGTATTAGGTTGGTGCAGAAGTAATTGTGTTTTTTTTTTTTGCCATTGAAAGTAATGACCAAAATACAATAGAATATAATAGATCTGGAGACAGAACTTGAGCCTACTCAGTTCTGTTTCTCCATTGTAACTTGCACCATGGGTAGTCAGACAGCAAGGAGGAAAAGCAAATAGGAAAGTTTTAGTCACTCACAGCTGCAGTCATGAACTGAAGAAGTCCCTTATTCTTCAGACTTAGAACCACCAAGCTGAGCCCCATGCACAGCAGTCATTCTATGCATGACCTTCATCCTCCTTGCTAAGGCTCCCTGAGTTTAAATAAAACATTTTATCCCCAGGGTTTGCTTTCATCCAAGGGGAAATTGTTTAAGCTAAAATGTTAGTGCTAGAAAACTCTGTTTTCCAGCAAGAGAGTCTCAGAATATGGAAGAGGAGATTTTAAAAATGGATAATAAAATGTAGGCTGCATTGTCCAGGTCCCGTGCCAGTTGGCATTTAGCTGGTTTCAGCCAATGGGAGGTCCTGGAAGAAGAAGTTGTGGGTGGGAGGAAAGAAGAGGCCGAGGAAACAGAAAGCAGAGGAGTGGTCTGAGCTTTGCCAGGTATGAAGGCCCAGGGAGACCTGAGTATAGGACTTGGGTCCTGCCTGCCTCTACCCATGCCTGAGACAGTTACTTAGAGGAATTTCTGACTGACTGCCTCACCCATTATCTTCATGTCCTGGAATTCATGATCTCAAGAACAATGTATAACCAATCAAACATCAAAAATTCACTTATAACTGCTGTTAATGAAAGCAATAGGCAAAACAGCCTTTGATATCAATAGCTTATGCTGTTTTAATGTAAATTCTTGGTAAACAACTTAGAAACTACCTCTTCTTTTCCTTAAAAAATTCACTGTAACTGCTGTTTATGAAAGTATATATTCAGGGAAATTGAATCTACGCTCCTGGGTTGCAGTCCTCAAGCCTGGACCAAATAAACTCTCTGTTTACATTTATGTTACCTTAGTTTCTTCCTTTTAGGTCAACACATTTGGCATAGTCAGCAGAACTCGGACGCCACCAACCACTTGCTCTTCCTCTTTGAAAAGTGTACTTGGTGCAAGCACAAACTCTGTCTTCAGAAGGCTCATTGGGTATTTTGGATGAATTCTGAATTTGGACTTCATACTCTTTGGTTCAAGGCCTAGACTTTATCTGGGCTATTTTTCAAACCTTTTTTTGTTTGTTTGTTTTTTAAGAGAAGGGGCTTTGGTCTCTATTTGGACAAGAGATTTGGGTGAAGAGCATCTGCAAAAAACTTCCTTTTTTCTACCTGTCTCACCATGGAGGTTCAGGTAAAGGTTTTTATGCCTCTGCCTCAGAACCAGAGTTTAGGGATAATGTTTTTCTGCCTCTGTCAGACAGCAGAGGTTTGAGTTAAAGGATTGGCAGTTAGGCACTGGTGGTTTCATTTTACATAGCATGGCTTTAAGATTGCAACTGTTTTCTATTGCTTGAAAATTCAGACTTAGCCCTTCATTTTGAGCAATTCATGTTAGTTCCTAACTGGAAAGTGTACCCCCTTTTGCTGTTTCAGGTGAGTACATGAGGGTCTAGTCCCCTATATCTTGAACAGTCTGCTACCACCTAGCAGTTAGAGGCAGTTTGAGACATGTTATACTTCAACCCGAAACACATTCTCAGCCTTGATCACTTTGGAAAAGTTTCTAAATTACGGGAAATCAAGCTTCAAAATCTGACCACTCTTTTTAGAAACACCAGCTGTATTTATATATAACACTTATAGCATATCCTCTTGTAAATATTTAGAAAAGTGGACCCACCTAACCCAGGACAGTCATAAGCAGCATACGTCAAAAGTGAGCCTCTGAAATGTCTAAAGTAATTCATCTGCATGCAGAATTGGGGAAAATGCTGGTTTTAGAACCAGAAAAACTGAATGAGAGATCTCATTTGTGTTTGTCCTGGCTGAAATATAATACAGAATTTCAATTTTTTTTTTTTTGCTCTATGGTCAGAAGTCAGCCCAATTAAAATCTGATATTTCGGCTACAATTCTTTTAGAAACGCTTTCTACTCTTTCCTCTTTTGGATCCTGTTTCTGGGATTGTTTGGTTTCAGTCAACTAAAACCCCATTTGCTTCTTATCTTGTTGGCGTGACTTTTTGCTGAGAAAAATGTAAAACTCCATTGGACTTTTAGAAAGGTTAAAATCTCTCCAAATTTGCTCCCCTAAGACTTGTTCCTTCCACTTTTTCTCACTGCAACCTCCGTCTCCTGGGTTCAAGCAATTCTCATGCTTCAGTCTCCTGAGTAGCTGGGATTACAGGAGCGCACCAAAACACCCGGCTAATTTTTTTATTTTTAGGAGAGATGGAGTTTCACTGTGTTGGCCAGGCTGGTCTCGGACTCCTGGCCACAAGTGTTCCACCTGCCTCGGCATCCAAAGTGCTGGGATTACAGGTGTAAGCCACTGCACCCGGCCCCATGGCGTCTTCTAATCAGCAGAATACCTACGTATTTGTATCTTTAGGGTTTCACAACCTATGTAAATGATGAAGAAAGAAATAACTAGATGGTAAATTTTGTTCAATAAACTATTAAAACATAATGGTTAAGAACGAATAAATTAAATGAACGTAAATGGAATAAAAGTTTAACTTTGATACTTTCAAAAGTCTTTCAGAAACTTAACTTTAAAGTCATATTAAATAATTGATAATCGAAAAATATTTGAGCCATTTATATCGTCTAGAAAAGCTCAATATATTTAGATCCACTAATAAACAAAGTTGAGAAAACACCTTTCTAGAAATTATGAAATTGTTTCATCTACAAATACTGGTATAAAACAGTTGAAAATCACTTACTTCCTGAGTTTTTTACAGAAAGGGTTCCTAAGAGTTAAAATGATAGTATATATGTAGATAGATCTATGTATATGTAATTAAAACTGCTAGGTATAAGGACAACTATTTTATATACAGGGCATGTAAAGTAATATGTAAAAAGAAAATAGTAATTTTTTTCTTTTGTATGAGAGATAACTTTGGTTAAAGTGATGAGGAAAAGGAAAGTAATTTTTTTTTCCTTAGGTAGAAATGCCAATATAAAACTGGAAATAATGGAATAAAATGGAAAGTTTAAGCAAGTCGTAGAAGATTTATCTTATAAAAGGAATTTTGTACGTGATCAAGTTGGCTAAAATTAGAAGGGAATTACTTAGTTTTTCTAAAATGTGAGCATTAATATCAAGAACAAATTAATCCAAGGTCCCTATATTAGAATAACAGGGTTTTCTTGAAGCACTGATCTGCTCTTTCATAGAAAATTGTAATAGGTTATGAAAGGTTTCTGGAAACCACATCTTGGTTTGACCACAGTCAAAGCTGATTGAGATTGGATGAATTTGTTTTTAAGTTTCCGCTAAAATTAGCTTTAGCTTTAGTAATATACTGACGCAAAGGTAGAATTTGGTTTGAATAAGATTTTTACATCATATTAATAAAAGACTTGTTCATCTTTTGAGTAAACTTCAAAAAAAACAGGAAAGACAAATCCTGTTCATCTTATGGTATCTTTATTAGGTCTTTTGATTGTTTGGAAAGCTGAATCTGCTATCAAAAAGGAAAGGTTTTTACTTGTTGAAATCTTGAATTATCATTTTGGCTAAATGAATAAGTATTATTTTAAAGTGGCCTATAGTCTTATTTTGAGCAAGTGTTTTAGACATTTAATATTTAACATACTTCCCAAAACCAAGTTTCAAATTTTAAAACTAAGTTTTTTTCCAAGTGGAACCCCTGTAAGTCCCAGAGAGACATATTAGGCTTATTTTGTATGCTAAAATCATACAGGAAGCTTTGTCAAATAAGAAAGGGAGCTTAACTTTTTTTGAGTTACATTTGCATGGATATGTTAATATGTGTTCTATAATTACATGAGATTCCTAAAATTCTGATATGTCTTGATATATCTTGTCAGACATAATTATGGTTATGATATTCACTTGTTTTAGCCACAGAAATAGCCAAATTTCCTTGTGGACTTTGTCTTTAACCCTGGCTACTTGAAGTCCTTTGTAATCCATAGAAAATTATTGTTTTACTTTAGTTCTTCTTGAAATCAGTTCACAATTGGCCACAGTCCAAATTTTGCTTTTTCTTCAAGAAAATTAATGGAAAAGCATCCTAAAAATACTCTTGAATACAGGTTTCTGATATCTTTAGAGATTGTATAATTATCATTAGATTAGATAAAAACTTTCAGAACTCTAATAAACTGATGCATTCATAAAGATTGCTAACATAACCTCATGCAGAACAAAAGTTAATTACATAAGACTAAACCGACAGAAGAGTGAGATGACTTTTATGACTTCTTCTGAAACAATGTTGATTCTTTTTATATTATTTTTTTCAGAATCAAGAAAACTCTATTGAGCTATTTATAGTTTATGGCAATTAGGTAAAATATACCTTTGTGAGCATAATTAAAACATTTGCTTTTTTTTCTACCTAATTTCCCCTAGATTTGGAAACAATTCATGAGAATTCTTGTTTTATGGCAATCTGGTTAGTTGCATAAATACAGTAAGAATCTTTTTTTTTTTTGTAACAGGACACAATTGGAGACTCTGGTTGTTTAAGGAATTGACTAGAATGGCATATTTTCAGATATGACCAGACTGCTTTGAAAAATTGAGGTTAACTTTATAGAGCCAATAGGAACCCCTTTGAAAAGACTTGCCTGGTACCTTGTCTACACAATTTTCTTTCAAGGTTTCTGACCTTGAAGTAAGTAAAGAATATCACTTTTTGACAGATCTGGGAAGCTCAAGGTATTTTGGAGACTTGAGAAGAGTAAAATTCACCCTATTTGTACAGGTATTACAGGCATAGCTTACTCTAGTAGTGAATCTTTGCCCTGGCTTCCTAGCCTCAAGATTTTTAAAAGTCTGATCCAAAATTCCTTGTTAAAGTTTCAGCACAGCCAACTTAAACGAACCTGTATGGCCAATAACTGTTCTTGTTGTACTTTATGCAAAGGATAAAGCTAAGTATGATATTAAAACTTATTTTGCAAGTATGTTTATCCTATAAAGGTTTATCTTTGGTAAAAATGGGGACTGGAAGGAGAAAAAAATTATGTTCCAGAAGAATATTATAGTATATCTGTTATTAGACTCCAGCCCAGATCTTTGTTTTTGAGTTTTTATTGTTTTCATATAAGTTGGAATAAACCTCGGATGGAATAAGCTTTTACTGTGCATCTCTCCTTGTTTTACTTCTTTTGAGAAAACCAAAAGCATGAAATTCTGAAGACTGGAGATGCTTCAACAAGCAGTGGCAGTTATATCAATCAGAGACTTGATGACGACTATCCAGGAATAAACCTTCTTAGCACTGAGATTTGAAGGTCTAAGCAGAGATTGGTTATCAGTGCTTCCATGGGAAGAGTTTTGATCAACAGTTGGGGGAATGAGAAAGGAAAAATAGTTGAGTGCAGTCTAAGCTATGTAACGTATGCAGGTCTGGAGAGCTATGAGCATGGGCTTCAGTCACACCACACTTCCACATATGCATTCATGCCTGGGGGTCATTGTTTAAAGTCATTTTGTTCCTGATCAGCTGCCTGACCCATTATCTTACTTTTCCTGGAATCTATGGTTACAATGTGTAGCCAATCAATAGCTTATGTTACTTTAATGTAAATTTGTGGTAAACCGCTTAGGAACTGCTTCTTCTTTTCCTTTAAAAATCCACTTTTAGCCAGGCATGGTGGCGCGTGCCTGTAGTCCCAGCTACTCGGGAGGCTGAGGCTGGAGGCTCTCTTGAGTCCAGGAGTTCTGGGCTGTAGTGTGCTATGCCAATCGGGTGTCCGCACTAAGTTCGGCATCAATATAGTGACTTCCTGGGAGTGGGGGACCGCCAGGTTGCCTAAGGAGGGGTAAACTGGCCCAGGTTGAAAACGGAGAGGTCAAAACTCCTGTGCTGATCAGTAGTGGGATCACGCCTGTGAATAGCCACTGCACTCCAGCCTGGGCAACACAGTGAGACCCCGTCTCTTTTTTTTTTTTTTTTTTTAAATCCACTTGTAAATGCTGCTAATTGGCATATATCTTCAGGGCAACTTGAATCTGTGCTTTTGGGTTGCAATCCTTAATCTTAGACCAAGTAAACTCTGCTTATATTAACTTTGCTTCAGCTTCTTCCTTATAGATTGAGAAAGCCAAGTTATTTCTCCTTCTCTCTGCTTCTAATGACATTTCTGGCAGTTCCTGTGGCTCCCACTGATCAGACCCCCTGTGCTTCCAGCTTCTGCTTGTTGACCCAGCCCCTGGACTGTGTAAAGCCTCCATCATCTCCTCAGCCTTCATGGTAATGGGAATAGTTTCCTGCTGTTCCAGTCTCTAGGCCGCAAAGTGTCAGTTGATGTGTAAACTCTACAATTAGTGACTCTGATGCCCTCAGCAAGTTACTTAAATTATTTGAGCCATCCTTAGGTTTCTTATGTATAAAATGGGAATAGTGATGTTCAAACTGTAGTACTATGAAAATTATGTATGTTAATATTTACAAAGTGCCACCAACACAAAATTAGAGATGCAGTAAATGGTAATTGCTCTTACCACCACCACACTCACCCCCATTACTTGCTGAATATTTGGAATGAACTCAGACACTGCCTATACCCCTCTTCCCAGCAGCTTAGCTACATAGAATCAGTATTTCTAAGAGCAGAGTATTCCAAACTATGTTCTATGACTGCTAGCCTTGTAATGGCGCCTTGTGATGTTGTAATGGGGCTTCTTCAAATATAGAGGTAATACACTGTACAGCTTTCCTTATGTGTTCCTAACAAAAATCTATACACATTTTTGTTAAGCAGGATACTAGCATTTTCTGGGATACAGTTCGCAAGACACTAGAATGGTGGCCTACATTCTGTACTTTGGGATCAGACAGATTTGAGTTGTAATCTCTGTCCCACCACTCGTAGCTGCATGACCTAGGGCAAGTATTTTACGATCTTTGAGCCTTATTTTCCAGTCTGAAAAATGGCATAATTGTGCTGTATATTTTGTTGTTGTTGTGAGGTTTTAAGAAAACATTTCAGGTGAAGTACTTAACATAGTTTCTGAACCCTGTTCAATAAATTTAGTTGTTAAATAGTAACAGTTAATACAAGGAACGAAAGCGGTTAAGAGTTTCTTAAGGCCTCAATAAATAAGTGGAAATAAACTTCATGGACACTGCATTGGAGCTAGAGGCAAGAGAGAACGTTGTAGTGGTGGTGGGGTTTGGGAAAGGGAATGTGGCTTCACCGGTGATGGAGCAGCAGATTGGCTCCTGTTCATGGGCAGCCTGGGTTCTTGGCTCTTTCCTTGCCTACAGCCTGCCTGCCTCTGGAGCCAGCTCTCACTCTGTGCCTGCACTCCACGCTCAGTCCCTCTGTGGCAGGACTGAAAGCCACTCTCCCACATGCCTTTCCTTTCCCGTGCTCCACGGGGTGGGAGCTAGGCTGAGAGCTCTGTAACCGTTTCAGGAGCTGTGTACTCAGAGCTTCCTCTGCAGACTCAGTTTTTCCCCAAACCGTCCCCTAGTTCTGGACTGGGTCAAGAAGGGGCCCGGAAAGTGGGCCGGGAAGGAGTTCCTGTAACGCTTCTGAGTCAAAGCGGCTCAAGGCTGAATCTGAGGAATTTTCTAATTTTTTCTGGTAGTAAGGTGAAAATATTCTGTGGTCCTTGCCTGAGTCCTTGTTTGTGTTCCTCTGTTAATTCCAAATATAGAAGAAAAAAGTGGTGGGATTAATTGTCACCAGCAAACTTCCAGTGGTATTCCTTTCTAAAGCCAAGAGACTCTTGATCTCCAAATGGTGTTTTCATCACGGTAGTAATTGATCACGACACCAGTGATTCCTGCAATTTCTAAAGCCCGATTCTGAGTTAGGTGTGAGGGGTACGTTTGCTGGATTTGATATAATGCTGGGCTTCCCTTTGTGAGAGGCCTGTCTACCAGTCTCGCCCGTGGAGTACCACTGTATTCTATTCTTAACTCCCTCCCCACAGGCTCCACACCACGGTGACACTGAAAATTCTGCCCCAGGATACAATTTAACCTTGTGTATTCCTCAAGTTCAGGACAGTGGCCAGACATCAGAGGCCATGGAGATTGTCTACAGGCCCTTTGGTTTTTGAACCATGAGTGGATTTGAAAACTTTCAGTTTGTGTAATAAAATAGTAGACTTTGGTCAAATTGGGCTGGCCATTTAGCATGACTGACAGTTTGGTTCCTTCCAAAGAGAAGTTAGTTCCGCTTATTTTTCACTGAAGTGAATTTACCCCAACCATAACACTCTTTTTTTCCTCTATGAAGACAGGCCAGTGAGAGACCATAAGCACCAGGAGCAGAGATGAGAAGACAAAACGCAGACTCTAACGAGGGATCCCCGGGCACAAGGAGAGGGCAGGCCTAGGGATGGTTTCAGTGCATCCTGATGATATTGCTCTTTCTTGCTAATTTGTGGAGTCCAATATTTCGCTTCTGCTGGTGAAAGAAGATGTCTGATTGGAAGGCAGTAGTATGGGGCTTGGCAGCAGGGGTCAGATGAAGGAGACTGAGTGGGTGGAAAACAGAATCAGTGCAAGCCTACGGTTGGGCAAGATGAAGGAAGTGTGGGTTCTGGTGGAGTATGGGGTTAATGCTTTTATTAAGTGGTGGAGCTCAGTGCTTACCAGACAGATGGGCTTTCTAAGACAGAGGGCGATTTCCCAGTTGTGCTGATAACCAGTTTAACTCATCAAGGCGGCTGCAATAAGAATGAGTATGCCCCAGAAGAGGTAAATTTGAAAGGTTAAAAACAATCGAAGATCCAAAGAGGTCAATGAAACACATTAATAAAGCATGTTGGCATCGTGTAGGGGTTTATGGAGGTGAAGGCTGTTGTTTCCAGAAATACTGAAAGATGGTGCTTTCTCCTTAGGCTATTTGCCAGCCCATAGGTAGGAAGAATGGAATCACACATGAATAGGATCTGGGTAGAGGCCATGGACTCTGAGCTTGTTACAACCCAGGTTTTCTGTACCAGTATTTTCTTGGTCTTACTGTTTTTTTGTTTGCTTTTAGACAGGACCTCATTCGGTCACCCAGGCTGGAGTGTGGTGGTGCAGTCACAGCTCACTGCTCCTTAATCTCCCAGGCTCAGTCAATCCTCCCATCTCAGCCTCCTGAGCAGCTGGGACTACAGGCACACACCAACACACTAGGCTAATTTTTGTATTTTTTTGTAGAGACAGAGTTTCTTTATGTTGCTGAGGCTGGTCTTGAACTCCTGGGTTCAAGTGATCCAGCTGCCTCGGCCTCCAAAAGTGCTGGAATTACAGGTGTGAGCCACCACGTCTGGCCTTAGGCTCTTTTAAGGTTGACAAACGGTGAGATGCAAAGCCAAAAAGAAGAACACGACTGCCTCTTTGGCCGTGTTTCTGAAGAGGAGCTGACCTGTGCCAGGGTCATTACTGTTTGCTGTGTAGAAAGCCCCGATGCTGACAGGCTGGTGTTTCGGGCACGCTGTTACCGTGCAGATGGTGTAGATTGGGATGGAATGACATTGGCAGAATTGTAGTTGAGAAGAAAGTGTAATAATAATACCATCAATATAATAAAGTGAAGGGAACACTATTAGCCAATGGCCTGGAAACACAAGAAATTTAAGGAGCATCCAGGCCCAATGAGCTGTAACTGCTCAAAGTATTTAGGCTGGTAGAAGTCAGTCAGCCACCAGCGGATGGCCCAGAATAGCACATAGAATGGGAGGCAGAAACTGATAAGAGTAGAAAGCACAGTTATTTTGAAACCACACAATTAAAAGCTGAAACAACAGTCCATTGAGTAGCAACTTGTCTCTGTGTTGTAGCTGAATATTCTGAATGGACAGCCTGCCTAACACAGCAACATGGTTGAGGAGAGACGAGAGCCATTGTATCAGCACATTCCTGCAAACTGTATCTGAAATATATCACATTAGATATGAGGCTTCAAGACAACTAGAAATCAGACCAGAAGATGAATAATAACAATAATATGCACCATTTATTGAGCACTTACTTTGTGCTTGGCATTTATTTTATCTTCAATCAGCTATGCAAGACAGTAATCTTAGCATCACATCAAAGAGGTTAGTTATTTCCCAGGAAGAGTGGCAGCCCTGAGTTTCAAACCCAGATTTATATGGCCTCAAATTCTGGGTTTGCACCGTGGAGCATTCTGTCTCTTTGCAAACCAATCTGTTAGTACAGCAGAAAGTGATTGCATCTGCCTTCTGAAGAGAATATGATTGGAGGTGTGATTGGCGCAAGACAAGATAGAACTCACATTGCAGGAAGTCATGCCTGTCAGGTCTTGCAGGCCCCTTGGCCTCTCCTTGATATGACTTACTAAGATCTGCGACTCTCAGAATGGCCCTCTGAGTTGCCATATCACTCTTGACTGGAGCAAGAACACCAACAGCCTCATTTCATCAAAAGTGCAGGTTTTGAATTAACTTGTCTTTTTTTTTGAGATGGAGTCTGGCTCTGTTGCCCAGGCTAGAATGCAATGGCACAATCTCGCCTCAGTGCAACCTCCGCCTCCCAGGTTCAAGTGATTCTCCCGCCTCAGCCTCCTGAGTAGCTGCGATTACAGGCATGGGCCACTATGCCCAGCTAATTTTTGTATTTTTAATAGAGACAGTTACCATGTTCCAGGCTGGTCTCAAACTCCTGACCTCAGGCAATTCACCTGCCTCAGCCTCCCAAAATGCTGGGATTATAGGCATGAGCCACCACGTTCGGTCAACTTGGCTTTCTTAAGACCTGAATTCCCTCATGTCTGTATTGGGTCCTTGGCACCCACGTGCATAGTGAGCTGCCTCCATCTCTGTGTACTCATCTATCTTGCATGATAAGAATTCCACATTTTACTTTATTAAAACCTGTACGTGTAAAAAGCTGCCTGAACCCCAGTTGAATCCTGTTCACACCTGCCACTCGTCTGCTGGGAGATTTTCAGGGAACACAGTGATGGCCCCAGACCATCCTGCTGTTGTCTACCTAACTGTGGCTGCCCTCCACTCAAACTCCTGTGCCTGTTCCACTGTAGCAACTCTGTCGCATGACAGAAACTGATCAGCCTGGGCTTTGAAAAGTGGCACAGTTATTTTACTGTCTGTGAAACCATGCAACTCAATTTATCTTCATCTCAGTTTCCTTATGTGTGAAATGGGGATAAAGTAATACTCGCCACTAGAATTTACTAAACATCTATTACGTGCCAGAATCTGTCTTTTGCAAATTACCACATTCAACTTCGCCATGACCCTAAATCATAGCTTCCTTTTCTCTTCTTAGGTGAAATAGGATTCTTCTAATCTGACATCTTTTCTGAAAAATGCAGAAGTTTATCATATTCTTTACTCACTGCATTCTGGATTATCCAACTGCCATTTCAAAGAGTCTTCAGTGTATTTGAGTTATTTTCTCTAGGCTCTCTCTTTTCCAGTCATAGATTTCTCCCTGTTCTCACCAGCCATGTTGTTGAAATACCAAGGTGTACCACACGACTAATTGGCATTACATGATTTCTACCTTATAGAACAAGATGACCACACTCACATTACATGAACAGAAAATACTGCATTATGTTGATACAAAGATAAGAGAATGGACCATGGGTTGCAGTGCATGTGGCAGGAAACCTATGGTTGGTCACTTTATTTGGAACATGGAATTAGTGGAGCCAGCAGCATGATCATCATGCTTGTTTGAGCAGGTGTGCATTCCTGTTTCATGATTAGGTCAGGGACTTTGCCTGTGACATCAGCAAGCTCTCCGACAGATGTGCACCACTAGTCCCCAACAGGGAAAGGCTGTGCCTGACACAAGTAAATCCCACCCCTTTGATTTTTGTTTTGTTTTACAAATGCTTAATCAACATCTACTTTGTACAGGCAAATGTACTAGATACTTGGGTGTAAGATAGATACGAAATTACTTTGTTCTCCAGAAGTTTATAATTTAGTGCATAGGTCAGCAAAACTTCTCTAAAGGACCATGTATTAGATATTATAGGCTTTATAGGCTACGGGGCAATGTATAGTCTCTGTTTCAACTACTTGCTTCTGCAGCCATGAAGGAAAATGGCTGTATTCATGGCTGTGCCAACAGGCAGTGGCCAAGCCAGAAGTAGTTTGCCGATCCCTGCTTTATTGGGAGACGTAAACATGTAAGCAAACAGTTATAAAATAATGTGTGTAATAATAGAGATAGATATGCAAGAGGAATAAAAGCAGTGTAGAGAAGACTTAGAGAATATATGCTCCTTTGGTATACAACAGGGTACGTCATCCTTGGCACACTGACGTCGTAGGCCAGATAACTTTTGCTGTGAAAGACTGTCCTGTGCACTGGAAGATGCTGAGCTGCACCCCTAACCTTTGCTAACTAACTGCCAATAGCAACCTCCCAACCCAGGCTGTGATGATGAAAAATATTTCCAGAGATTGCCGAATGTCCCTAGGGGAAGAAACCACCCCCAGTTGAAAACCACTGGTCTAGGGGCGACAGTTGCCGTGGTGAGAGAAGTCAGGTAAATTCTTGTCAAGAAGGTGACCCCTAATTAGGGTTTAGAAGGATGAACGGGAATTTGTTATGTGGATATAAAATATGTGTAGGGATAGTAGGAAAATTTAAGAAGGTGGCAAAGGTAGATGAAAGCAAATAGATGTGAAAAAGTATAGTCTGATGAGGGATTTCAGGCCATCACATACTGTTGGGTCAGTGTGTGTGTGTGTGTGTGTGTGTGGGTGGGTGTGCGCGTGTGTGCGTGCGCATAGATATGTGTGTATGGAGTGGTTAGAGGATGAAGCAAGAGATGAAGACAGAAAGATACACGGGGAAGATCACAGAGGTTCTTGTGTGCGGGGCTGAGGAGATTAGATGTGTCTCAGTAACGTGAATCGTAACTTTTGAAGAACGGTGGATCATTGGTGAAGAGTAACTTACAAGGCAGGCAGGCACTATCAGGAGGTACCCTGGTCATTAGCAGAGCTGCTATCCTGGCTGCCCAAGCTTAAAGCACAAGAGTGATGACATGCTTGCACATGCCCAGTGAGGCTCCAAGCACGAGCCAATAAATGAATTTAAGTAAAATTGTAAGTATTAACCCAAATGTGCTCACAAATAACTGTCCTATGATGTGCCAGAACAGATTTTATAATTCTGTGCTGCTTACAAGATATTCTGGTACTTGATAAACTTAATAAAACAGTAGAGTCTATTGATATTGTCGTTCAACTAAGCACAAGACTCTGCAGAATGTATGTGGAGAATAAAAATAAGTGTTCATGCCCAAAAGTGAAATAAAACAACCAGGGGTCATTTACTGGTGCGGTAGACACATTCCACTCCAATGCATTGATGTAAACCTACGTGGATGGCTTATTTCCAGGGGCTGAAGGGTCCTGCTATGTTAATCAAGCCCTGGATGGGAAGAGAAGCCAGACTTATTACTGTGCTTTAAAAACTACACTCTTGAGGGAAAGCTCAGTAAACTTATTGTCTTTGCTTTATCAGAGGGCAAATAGAAGCTTGGAAGGGTAAAATGGCTCAACCAAGTTAGTATCTTAGATAATACTGAAAATGAATGCCTTTTTATAAATGAATTTTACTTTTAAACATTTTGTTTGGAAAAAAATTTCAAAATTATGTGAAAGTAGGGATATTAGTTCAGTGAAGCTCCTTGTATCCAGAAATAGTTACTCAAATTTTGTCAATCCTTTTTTTTCTCCTGGATTAATTTGTAGCAAATATTAAATGCCATATTATTTCTCCTACAAATACTTTAGAGATTAATGTATTTTAAAAGATGTCCATTCTATACTTCCCCGTCCTTCAAGGAAGTGGCAAATGAAGCAGTGTCCACTTAAAAACGTGTTAGTATGGCTTATGTCATTTTAACATGAATATATAGTTCGTTTTAGATGAACTTAATATATTTCAACATACTTTGATTGGATTTCTACTGTGACTTGGAACTCTAGGTAGTTAGAAAACAAATATCAATCATCTACTATTCTTGTCCTCAACTCCACAGTTAAAAACTAGCCAGAAAGATAGACATGGATTGGAGAACTATCTTTACAGTCCAACAGAACTTGGTCCTACCTGCAACTCTTACCGGTTGTATGAGTATTGTCATCTAGCTTGATGGCTCCAAGTCCCATCTTCCTCATATCTAAAATGAGGCCACGTGTCAATTATCTATTGCCGTAACAGTGCTCCATAGCAAACCATCCATGACCCAGTGCCTTGAAACAATAAACATTTGTTCAGCTAACAAGTTTGCAGTTTAGGAATTTAAGTTAGATCTGGCTGGACAGTTCTTGTGTTCTTCTCTGGATTCACTTACGTATCTGGGGGTTGGCTGGCTGTGGGCTCGCCTAGGGTAATCTTAGCTCTGATTATAGTGACAGGTAAGCTCTGCTGCAACCATGTTCCTCTTCAGCAGGCTAGCCTGGGCGCATTCTCACGGACATCGCAGAGGGGTAAGCAGAAATACTGAAATGTTTTTATAAGCCTCTTCTTGTATCCTGTTTGCTAGCATTACATTGGTCACAACCAGTTGCAAGGATGAGCCCACAGGCCAGCAGTGAAAAGATGCCCTGCCCGTAGTGGAGGTAGGGTTACATGGCAAAGGGTTTAGACACCCAGAGGGATAAGAAATTGTGACCATTTGTGTAATCAACACATCAGAGGATCCTTACAGGACTTGCTGAATGGAGTCATTATAAAGATTAAGTGAAATAACATTCATATAAGTGAAATGCATATAAGGTAGATAAAGGGCTTAGCAGTGTTTGGCATATTATAAATACTCAACAGAAGGTGGCTATTAATAATCGTTACTAAAATTATTGTCATATTTTTGCTATTAACACTTCCAGATAATAGCAGAGCTGGTGGTGTTAGGAATGCAAGAAAGACCCGTTCTGACCTGAGATGGAGAAGATGGGTACATAAACAATGGGTCTTATCATTTTTTTTTTTTTTTGACACACAGTCTTCCTCTGTCACCCAGGCTGGAGGGCAGTGGCACCATCTTGGCTCACTGCAACCTCCACTTCCCAGGCTCAAGCAATTCTCCTGCCTCAGCCTCCCGAGTAGCTGGGATTACAGGTGACCACTACTACACCCAGCTAACTTTTATATTTTTAGTAGAGACGGGGTTTCACCATGTTGGTCAGGCTGGTCTTGAACTCCTCACCTCAGGTGATCCTTCTGCCTCAGCCTCCCAAAGTGCTGGGATTAGAAGTGTGAGCCACTGCATCCAGCCTTGAATCTTGTCTTAAACAAGACCTTGAGGGATGGGATTTTGAATCTGGAACAAAATACCCAACAAAAATACAGACGTTCCTTTAAAAACTCACATATTCTGTTAGGATGGACTTTGATCGGTGCCTGACCACTTGAAATAACTTAAAAGACTCCAGAAAGCTTTCCAAACCCTCACTATCTCTTCCATTGGCCTATAACCTTGTTTAAAATCTCTCCCAGGAGAGTAAGCCTTTTGGATAAGATAATACCCTTATTTCAGAGAACATGGAACTCAGCCATGCCATTTTTTGGCCTGTCATGGTTCTTGGTAGCAGTGGTGTGAAGTGTAGCTCTAAAGAGAGGGAACCAGGGCAGTGGGGGCAGGAGGACAGGCTCTGAGCAGCTCCCACAGAGGGAGTGAACTCTCCATGGCACTGGAGTGTTCGGGCCTGTGTGGAGGATGCTGAGAAACGGTGTGAACGTTCTGTTAAAGTGGCCATCTTAGACGGGGTTTCCCCAAAAGAAGACCCTGAGATTTGAGTGCAAGTGTTTTACTTAGTATGTGCTCCCAGGAAACACTGGTAGGAGAAGCGAGACAGAAAAGGGGAGGGACCCAGCAGAGGGGATATTGACGAGCAAGGGTACTGCAGCGAGCAGCAGGAGCTTGGTCCCAGTAAAGTGACTGTGCAGAGCATGCCCCAGGCCTGCCCCAGCCCCATGGTAAAGAAGCAAGGGTTTGTCATCGGATGACCCCAGCCTGTCAGCCGTTGAGAGCTGCTCCCAGTGTCATTTATCCCCTGGCGCTGTAATCTTGGCCCTAACACAGTCCAAATTCAAAATCCCACCTCCCAAGGTCTTGTCTTAGACAAGATTCAAAGCTGGGTACAGTGGCTCACATCTCTAATTTTAGTGGCCAGAGAAATCCCTGAGGCACAGTGACCAGTGTGTGCAGTAGGAAGCCATGGAGTGAGCTCAGAAACCCTCAGTGTAGAGGGGGTGGGAGTGAGGCCCCAACAGCAAGTCCTTCAGGGACTACAGATGGGGCGATTTCAGTGTGGCTGTAATCCACCCCTCTTTGTGGGCTGGTCTTTCTCTTCTGCATCATTTTCCACAAGCTATGTTTTATATTCTTGTTATGTAAAATATGGTGTGGAGGAATCATGTAGATAGGCCCCGTCCTCATGCTTTTGAAAGTGGACACTAAACATTTCCTGTTATCTGGTGCCTCAGAGGATGGAGAGGATTACCAGCTGAGGCAGAGGGAGGTGTGAACATGACAGTAAACTCTAAGGGCTGTTGTTTTCCCCAGCACTGAAGTTTTTGATTATGACTGAAAGGCATAACTAGGTGCAAAGAGTAAGTGGAGACTGTAGAAAAATAATCAGTCCCCTTTACATAGATGCACATTTTTTTTATCTCCATTTTTATTGGTTTTAGATATACTCTACAGCATAAATCATTAGAACTGTATCAGGTGGATCAATCTATTTACAGAATATTTAGAGGTAACCATGTGTGTGCAAGAAGGGGAGGGGAGCAGAGACAAGGAGATGTGAACCTTTTCCAGTGAGACTCTCTCGGCCCTAATTGAATTGATCCAGTTGGAAAATAAGCAAGAAAAAAGATTCTACAGAGATGATTGTATATTAGAACAAGGGAATTGTTTGCAGGGACAAAGAAGGGATAAAGCGTGAATCATCGTGAAACAAGGGGGATGTTAAGAAGGACAGACTTTAGTAGTATCTTTGTTATCTGTTTTTTTCTGTGCTTTCTTTCTTTGTCCGAGGCTGGATACTTTGATCCCACTAAAGGGAGAGAGAGGATCATCAGCTGGGAGGCAGTGAGGCTGCCAAGGGGTGAAGCATGCTATCACCCTCGCACTTAACAGTTTGCATCTTTTCAGCAGACGTTAACTTAGTCAGTCACCATAGACAGTCTTGGGTCAGGGCAACTGGTGAGATCCCTATAGTGAGGATGAGGTAACCAAGACTCAGAAAGGTTGTGTCACTAGTTCAATATCACACAGTGAGACAGAGACAGAGCCAAATGAGCGTAGAGAATCAGGGAGAGGCCAGACTGTGTTAAGGGATGCAAGCAGGATTTGTCATGCTGTTCCTAGGAGTCGTGGATGTACATCTGCTCCCTCTCCTGGGGAACACACAGCCTGCTGTCTTCAGGTGACCATTCATGAATTAGTTTTGTCCCCACACAATGGTTAAACAACAGGGAACAAGGCATAATCCTTTTCCTGGAGGCACTTCTGACACCCAGCACTGTGACAGCTGCATGGTGGCTAGCCAGAGACTGAGTCCATGGGCATGGCAATCCTCTGAAGTTCTGTGCTGCAGGGGGACATGGGGTGATGTTTTTGCATCCTCTTTTATAATGTGACCCATCACTGTGTCTTGGAGTACAGCAAGCAGGTTCAGATAAATGGCTGGTTCTCAGGTGGGTGAGTAGTAACAGGGAATCAGGGTGATGGAGACTTGGAAGTCTTGGAAAACAGGCAAAATGAGGAGTTGGTCTGTCCACTGATAGCTATAATCTGACGACCAAGCTGGGATTTTAAAGGAGGTTCCTGAAGGCTGGGGGGAGAGAGACACAGGAATAAGGTAGATGAGAAATTATTGAATGAAACAGGCTACTGAACTAATGACTGGAAACTGCATTGCACTGGGGAAGGAGCTCTGGACCTGGATGAAGTAAGGGGGTAGTGATAGGAGCTGAGAGAAGAATACTCTCAGAGAAGGGGAAATGGCAAGCCTGATATTAGCCATAGAATCCCATAATCGGGGCTAGTTTTCCATAAGGGAAACCTGGGCCACAAGACTAAATAGCATCCAGAGGGGATTATAGATAAGAAGCCTCACTTAGTATGGGAGTGAAGAGGAGGAATTGCTACCATGGGCCAGAATCCCTGCTCAGAGCTGTGTTTATGATCCCACGTGTTCATTACAAAGCCCTGCAAGACAGACTTTAACTCTATTTTCAAAGAGAACACAGATTGTTTAATTGTTCATAGGACACCGTGAATTAGAGACAGAGCTGGAGAGAGACTTCAAGTCTGTCTGCTGCCAAATGTCCTGATGTTTCTACTCTGGTGTACTGTTTGATAGTAAAGACCATGAATCCAAAGGTGAAATGACAAGTGGGCCAAATACAGCATGACAGGGAAGAACAAGACAGGAAATCTAAGGGATATGTGAGCATATGTGGAGGAGAAAGGAGATGGCTTATGTCAGGGGTTTGTAGCCTCACTAACAAACATCATCTTCTCAGCAATTAAACCACCTGGCCATAGGTCAGTGGTTAACAAGCCTACACATATAACTTGTAAAGAGGTTGGATGGAAAGTTTAGCCATATTGAATAAACTGTCCCATGCCAGTTATAAAACTACAGGCTATGCCAATAGAGTGTTGATATGTTTTGGCTGTGTCCCCATCCATATCTCATCTTGAATGGTAGCTCCCATAATCCCCATGTGTTGTTGGAGGGACCCGGTAAGAGATCATGGGGGGGGGGTTTCCCATGCTGTTCTTGTGATAGTAAGTCTCGTGAGATCTGATGGTTTTATAAGTGAGAGTTCCCATGCACAAGCTCTCCTGCCTGCTGCATGTAAGACGTGCCTTTGCTCCTTCCTCATCTTTCGTCATGATTGTGAGACCTCTCTAGCCATGTGAAACTATAAAGTTTAACTCTTTCCTTTATAAATTACCCATTTCATAGATGATGCTCATCACAGCAATAGTTGTCTAATAAGTGGGAAGCAATCTAATTGCTCAGCATTAGAGGAAAGTGAAGTGGTTCAGATTCATTCACGTAATTGAGTTGGTCATTTACTAGCATTATTTTTAACAATTCAAGAAAACGTATAGTATAATAGATGGAAGCTGGTTTGGTTTTTTAATGGAAGACATGAGGCAGAATCAACTTATTAAATAGCTAAAATATGTTAGGTATTTTTTGCAAATATTTCACTCAGTCCCCAGTGACACTATTTCTTAGTTAATACCATTGATATTATTCAGATGAGGAAACTGAGGCCTGTCTTTTTTTTTTGAGCATTGTTCTCAGATTCACACTAGGACTAACTGAGCCAGTAATGAGGTCAGTCTTGCCTCCTGACCTGGAGGCTTCCAGATCATACTTCTCCTGCGTGAGAAGAGACAGAAGGCTCCCTGAGTCTTTAGAACTGAGTTCTTTTGGTAAGATGAGAAAATAACCCAGTCATAAAGAATTATAAACAGAAATGGAAGATCTTAGACCTCACCCTGATTTTTATGTTTATTCTCCTTGTTTTATTATCTGATTAAAATCTTATTTTCTTCCTTTATGTATTCTTGCCTTTCAAGACAGTATTCCTCTTGGTTCTCGCTTTATTGCTAACTCAACAATAAGCTCTTCCTTTTGCACCTTATCGGTCTGCAGGCTTTCAACCCTACATCAGGTCAGGGTTGGTTTCCCCCAAGGGTTGGTGCAACCTATTATCTCATTCCTCTGCTGTTTTCAGAGCCTTTATCTTGCCACTCATGTATACTGAGAGATAAAAACTGGGTTGGTTTCTAGTAAGTAATAGAGGACATGGGGAAGAATGAAAAACAAAGACACATTGCTTGTTTGGCTATTACTGCTATTGCTTATTGTTGTAATTAAACTAGTAATAATTATTACTGACGTGCCATAAAAATTATTATAATAAATAATTATTACTGACGTGCCATATTAAACTATTTTAAATACTAAAATACTAAATATATATTGAATAATGGTATTAAATATGTAAGAAATAGTAAAATAGTAAAAATAATGGTTTAATTTCTATAATGCTCTTTTTTTTTTTTTTTTTTTTTTTTTTTTAAGACGGGATTTCACCATGTTGGTCAGGCTGGTCTTGAACTCCCGACCTCAGGTGATCCACCTGCCTTGGCCTCCAAAGTGCTTGGATTACAGGCGTGAGCCACTGTGTCTGGCCTAATCTATAATGTTCTATAATTTAAAAAGTAAATTCACCTATATTATCTTAACATGATTTGTTGGATATAGGCAGAGCTATTTTACACCCCAGTCAAAGACAGTTTTTTAAAAGTTTCCAAAAGGATCTCTTGGGCTGATTTTATAGTAAGATGAATCTATTGTATAATAGAAAAAGTAACAGCCTTTAACAATTAATCCATTTGATATTTTTCAATTTGTATCCAGAAAATTAAGTGAAACTGACAAACATACCTTGGGGACCTCTTTGGTGCTGATGGGAAATATGAAGATGAACAAGCCATCAGAGCCAGTGCCTGCGAGGAGCCTCAGTTTTAAGCTCTTGAAAAGAAAAATAATTGTAAATGATTTGAGTGATAGTTCAAGGGTGGCCTACATGAGATACCTGAAGGGAACTCACTGAATTGATTGATAATCAGAGATGTTTGGGAGGGGGAGAGCTGCTTGAATGCTGTTGTGCTAGTTAGGGAGGCTTTACTGAGGAGATGGGCTAGGATGTGGGGACTTCAGCTCCCAGTCTCCTGGCAGGCACACTAGGGAATCCTGCCATTGCAGGATCTAACAGGCCAAAGTTCAGGTCTGTTTAGTCACATAGTAATCTTGAAGCTCACTTGCTCATCTTTTAAACAATGAGGAAGCTGGCAGGTGAAAAATGAGACAGCTCACATCTGGTGCAATGCTGAGTCATGGTCGACCCTTAATGTATGTTGAAGTCTCCCTCTCCCTCATTGCTATCTCTTCAGGCAGGGCCACTGGTAAGCAGAAAGATAAGAGGAAGGGCCCCCAAAATCACATGAAGACATTCAATATAGTATCTATATTACTGTTATACTTGGGCTTATTATACTGTTCTATATGACTAGTCTATGTTATTATTATACTTTGGTTTTCTGTAACCTGAAAAGATCCTGAAGGGAGCAGAAGAGACAATGAAGATAGAGTCTTGACACCCTACTTGTCTATGCTTAACTTCATTTGGGAATTTATTTGCCTGCAGGGGAGGAGCCATGTTGGGGGAAGATGGTGAACAGGCTCCTGGAGGGGATCCTGGAGGATGCCTGTCATCTGCCCCCAGCCTGGGTCCACACTGGTGTCTGAGCCCTGTTAAACTGGTGCAGGTGGAAGCAAAGGAAATGGTTTTGATGAGGTCCTATAAATTATGGGAACATGGGTCATGAGCTGCACTGCTCGGGGACACTTTAACTATGCCTGATGTGACAGATAAAATACAAGAAGCCTTTTCACTTTAGTTCAGAGCCAAACACTGTGTACCTCTGATATCTTAAAAACTCCAGAAAGAGCTACCAGTTTCAGGTAGATGTGGAGCCTGATGTGAAAGTCAGACGTCACAGAGAACTGGGGGAACAGCGACCCTACTGGCTGAAGCAGACATGGGAAGATGCTGTGCAGGCACAAGGAGGATGTGAAGCACACCTTGGATTACTTGAGAACTTGCATGTTGAGTGCCAACATATTAAGATTTTTATTATTATGGCTTAATTTGATCCCCAAAGCAGATAATGAGCGGGTAAAGTCAGATCACTACCCTACAGAGGGATAAATAAGGCCCAGGCAGACCCCTGCCACCCCTCCCTCCAGTCCCCACCCCAGCACACACATACAAGCACATGTGTTCTGCTGATGAATAACCCAGAGACATGAGGGAAAGGTGATCTACAGGTGCTGACTTTCCAGGTCCCGTGAGGTAAACAGGCCTTTGCTGCCAGATGCCGCAAACAGCAATATCCTAACTTCTAGGAAGGAAAAAGTGTCACTTGATTACATTTGGTTTGAAAAACTGTTGGTAATCTCTAAACAGGACGAGGAAGAGCAGGTCAAATGCTGCTCTAATGGTAATAAAAAGCAGCCGTTCTTTTTCTTCTTCCTTGTATGTAAATTTTTCTCTTTTCTTTTTTATTTTTGGTGAAATAATACATGCTTAAAATTTAAAAACACAGAAATTGAAAAATTAAATCAATAAAACGTCATCCTAAATCTAGAAAATGACATTCTGATGCACCTCCTTTCATGCATATGTAACTACATGTAATATTTTACACGATGTCATAGTGCTGCACAGTCTGTAATTTTTTTCCCCACTCTCCAGTGTGAAAAGATATTTTCCAGTTGTCATAAATCTACATCATTTTGAATGGAAGCTTATTATTCAGTTTATGTGTACATACTGTAATTTGTTGAACCAATTCTAGTCTTATGAAACATTTAGTTATTCTTACAAAATGTTCAAAACATTTAGATAGACAAATATGAGATCATATTTCCCAAGGAACATCCTTGGGAAAACCTCTTTGGCTATTGTTTGATTATTGCATTAGGTTATACTCCTAGAAATGGGATTGCTGAATCACAGAGTATGTGCATCATTCAGGCCTCTGGTATATGGCAGTGTTTTCAATCTGACCCATAGAACTTCAACTGGGGTGCCTGGAAACTGCCCCAGGGGACCTCAGCAGAAAAGTCTGAGTGATCAAAACCCCAGGCCCTACACCTTGCCTCAATCCAAGTAGCTCCAGTTTGATCAGTTTGATAAACTGCGCTCCATGTGAGATGTTGTTTGAAGAAATAATTTACTGCTTTGAAAATATGAGGATAGTGCTTGAAAAACATAGGTGAAGTCATATGACAAATGATTGCAACCTGGCGACACAAGTTGGCTGACAAAATGCATGCTTGCTTCAATCTGTGTGTTCCTGAACTGGTAGGCTGTTGATTTTCCAGGGACTCAGGGAAATTATGGTCTTAATTATTGTAATAATGATGATGTTTTTCACTGAGATAAGAGGCCAGAAATTAAGCTAATCAGGATCTGAGGAAATGCTTATAAAGCAAAGATTGGAGGAACTTCCAAGAAAAGGACTGGACAGTTCAAGATCCCCAGCCAACTAATAATATTTTGTTCCAAGCAGCAGGGCAAAGGCAGTCACTCTCCCTGACTCTCCCCTTACTTTTAATCTCTTTTCCCCATTCCTTTACAAGCAAACAGACCAGTGCCCACACACAGGAAGCCATGGCCTATTCTCAGGACAAATGGTAAATCACATTGGGGGTCTACTCACCATCTGACAATCAGGGAACTCCAAGGTGTTTCTAGGATGAAGCCAGAGTTACTTCCCAGCCCAGCCAGCCCTGGCTAGGGACTCAGTTGGATCGTCCGTGTCCTTGGCCCTTGTAGAAGGAAAGCCTTTCAGATCTTTAGTCAAAATAAAGGAACAACAGTTCTGCCTAACTAGTCAATTTTCCTAATGAGCTATTAGGAGCTGTTTTTGTGCTGAACACTCTGCCCTCATTATAACTGTGCTTCCCAGAAGCAAAGCTCTCTCTGTCCATTGTAATGAGCGGAACGCTAGAGTGAAACACAGTTTTAATGAGTTACAGCACGGAAATAAAATGGAACAACTTGCATCTGAGAGCACCTCAAAGTATAGCTAAGACCAGTGCATACATTCACATCAGTGGAGCAAGTCACTTGGATGTGACTTCCATCATTGGCAAAACTGGGAGAAACCAAACAGGCTTCACCATAAATGGTGCCGCGACTGACAACTGATAAAAATACAGAGCTGGGAAATCCCCTCAAATTGAAATTGGAGAGAAGGAAAATTCACTGTAACTCTGAGAAGTAGAGTAAGCAGTTCTAAGTCATAGACGTGGCAGTATTTATGTGACTTTGTAATACACAATATTGGCATCCACCCCAGATGGGAGTAAAGCTGGGAGTAAAGGTAGACAGCAAGAGAGAAGGGATTTATTATGGGGACGTAGTTAATTGTGAGTGGAGGTCAGATGGAGATGGAAGAGACTAATAATGTGCGGATTTGGCTGATACAAGTTTGTGAAGGCTGATGTTAAATTTTCAGGAATTTTTCAAGGTGTTTACTAAGTATAGCCATTAATACTTATATAATCATAATGAAATCATCATATTGTAAACAAACATAAATACTCAAAACTCATTGCTTCCTAATCTTCTATATTTTACTGTTATTCTCTCAAGGTTATTTATTTATTTATAAGGTAGACAGATACTCGGTAACGTCACATTGGTAGCTTGAAATTGCCCATCGTGAGAGTATTTACACCATGCAAATCAGCAAATGCTGCAAGTCGGGGTTTCACTTACTGTTTCGTAGATTGTATATTTAAAGTATTGGAAAAAGTCTTAATAATGCAGATTGAACTCAAATGTGTGTCATACCTGTAGGTGTTACATTTTTAATGGCACATACAAAAATTGAAGAACTATTTTTTAATTACCTGAAAACTATTGTTTCATTTAGCCAAGAAGTCAATCATGTCCATAATGAGTGTGTGATGTCCCTACACATGTCTTTGTTGTTTCATTTCCATCTTACTCATTGAAATAAAATATCTAACAAAATTTATACTGGAATTACACTAATTTATCAAGGGAAACCACAGGTTAGCTATGAATATCAGAGTTGAAAAGCATTCTGTAAGAATCAGTTGGCTATGTAGAAATGTCAATAAATACTAGTGCATATTTCAATGAGGAATAGTGTAATTTATTATTTGTCAATGATGTGCTCTATATAATTTTTATAATTATTATTTTTGAGACAGAACGTAACTCTGTCACCCAGGCTGGAGCACAATGCCGTGATCTCGACCCCCTGCAACCTCTGCCTCCTGGGTTCAAGTGATTCTTCTGTCTCAGCCTCCCGAGTAGCTGGGATTACAGGCACACACCACCACATCTGGCTAATTTTTGTATTTTTAGTAGAGATGAGGTTTCACCATGTTGGTCAGGCTGGTCTCGAACTCCTGATCTCAGGTGATCCACCTGTCCTGGCCTCCCTAAGTGCTGGGATTACAGGCATGAGCCACCACACTCGGCCTGCTCTATATCTTTTATATATATGTAAAATTTATAATGAATGCATGTACATACATAGATACACTCATATGCTATACACATACATACTTACACATGGTGGTTAAATATTTGTTGGCACACAACCGAAGAGCTCACTCTCTCTCCAAGAAGAGGTGATACTAAGCACACCAGCATGGTAGAATGACAGAGCAAGGGTGCTGGTGTTAAGTCCACAAGACTAGCCTAGCTCATGGGTTCTGGACCTCACTTGCTGTGTAGCATTGAGCAGCTTTCTGAATTTTAGTTTACTCTTCTATAAAATGGAGATCATACTACTTACATTTAAAGGTTGTGGGTAAAAGAAAATGAGATCAAGTGTTATATTAGAATAGGGCCTGACATTTAGCAGGCTGTTGTTACCAATTTATTATTGTTATTTGAAAGCAAATGTATTGTAGATCCAGTTCAGTTCCAGATATGCCGAATGATCTATGGATTCTCTGATTTGTAGGGAGAGGAGAAACTTGACTATAAAAGCTTACAAAAGGGCTGCTGTCCAAAATCACCAAGAAAGTACTTGGCACTTCAACTTAATCTGAGGAGCAGGGAGCGGGTTAATGAACATCTATCACTTGCCAAGGTTGTCTACATGTAATATCTCACTTCTACTTCACGGAAATTCTATTAGGGAATATGTAAAGTTTATTTTCACATGGCTGAAACAATATCTTCCTTCCCACATGTTTTAGAACTTTGCATTCCTTCATCAAGAAGTAAAGACTAATTTCCCTCCCCTTGAATCTAGGCAGGCTTGTGGCTCTTTACAGCCAACAGACACATCAGAGGTGATGAAGCATGACTTCCTCTGTGCGGCCGCTCCTATCTCAGCAGTGAGAATAGTCACCTTTGAGCTCTGGGCCTCTGGGTAAGACGCTGAGCTACTCTGAGTCACAGTGCTGTGATGATGCTATCAGCCTGGAGAAGCAATGTCTTAGTGCTCTCATTGGTAGCCTTAAACTTTGAGTCCTTCTAGTCTAGGCTTTAGGTAATTCCAGACTTCACTTATCAAGCTGTATTTAAACCCTGATCTTCCCAAGTGAGTCCCCCGATACCAAAGACGGAGACCAGCAGCTTACTGTGCCCTTTCCAAATTACTGATCTACAAAATCCATGAGTATAATCAAATGGTTGTATAATGTCACTAAGGTGGAGGTGGTTTGTTACACAGAAGTAGTTACTGGGATCAGAATTATTATCATTCACATTTTACAGACAAGAAAATTAAGGCTTGAAGGGGATAACTGTTTCGTAGAGTCACACAGGTAGTCATTGGCAAATTTGAAATTCACACCGAGGGCTTCCTGGCTGGAAATTCGATGCTCTTTATAGTATGCTACATTTTCCTGCTCATTGGAGGGGTGAGAACTGTTGCTCTTCTAACTAGATGGATCCCAGAAGGGCAGAGAGGAGTGGGGGAAGGAGAGGATAAGAGTTAGTCACTGTGGAGAATCCTGAAGATTGCTGGGTTCTTATTAGAAACGCTGGCTGAAGTAGGATAAGAGAAGCCAACAATTTAACGAATGGAGAGGCCAGGTTCAGACTCTGAAAACAATTCCCTTTCCTCTTAGCAAAAAGAGAAAAAAAAAAAAAAAAAGAAATAGAATGATCATCTCAATCCTGGGGTGTTGGTGTTTGCAGCTGCCTCTGTTGGGAACTCAGTGTATTCCCAGCTGGGGTGGAATTGATGAGTCTATTTGACAATATCCTCTAAGGTTGTAATTCCCTAGTGTCTACATGTCAGTGCTAAGGACTTGCAGCATGTCACCCTGATTCCCCTGCCATCAAGAGACAGCAGATAGCCTAGTCTCTCTTGGAGGCTTTGGGGTTCGTGAGGAGAGCAGTGGACCTCCAATCCTGGTCCAAAGCTTCCGTGAGAGGCTTGCTGAAAGCTGGTCCAAGGTTGTCTCTGGGTATTACCTTCTCTGAGAAGGCAAGCTGTGCCATTGATAGGCATCCCTAGCTTTTTCCTCCAGTGCCTGGGTATACCTTTGTTCCATCTTCAATGACTTCTTTGCAATCTTAAGACTCTACAATGTTAATATCAATCATTATTATATTTTTAAGCAGCTTGTATATGTTGATCACTTACCACTTTATGTGCTACATGTATATTCATCATTAATTTACAAAATAATCCCTTGGGAATGGCACCCTTATTTTCCCCATTTTACAAACGGGGGAAAAGATGCAGAGAAGTTAGATAGTAATCAATAGAACTGGATTCATTTACAATATAAAAAGCAGCTCTCAATCTTTATATCTTTAGTACGTATTGTTAAGTGACATCAGGAAGAAGAGATGAGAAATTAATTATGGATCGTGGTAACTTTATTAAGTGCTTATTCAGTGCCTGGTATTTGGTAATTCTCAAAGTCAGCAATCCATATGAAAAACCATCTGAGAGATGAAGATTCAGAGGATCAGAGAGGAGAAGTAATTTGCCTCATGCAACAAGACCTGAGTTTGTCTGATTTCAAATTCCATGCACATCTCTACTAAACTTCTCCCAAGACAGTGTCTATCCATTGGAACTTGTCACTCCTAGGTTTTGCCACATCATAGCTGCCTGGTTGTCCAAACCCATATGACTCAATCCAGGTATGTTGTCACATTTCCTTAAATACAGAGTCTAAAGGAGGGAGCAAATGCCAGTTACCAAGTTGGCACCCCAACTGAACTGGATCACTCCTCATTTCCTTAAATTTGCTTACCTATACCCGTTTCCCTAGTCTCACAGTTTCCCTGAACTGAGCTGACACCTGCCCTTGAAGTATTTGGTCTGGTCTGGACCTGGTATTTGGTCTGAGAAATCCTAGTAAGTTCCTTCTATTCCTTTGCGGCTCGTTTCTCGCCTAACCTACACTCTGAAGCCTTCTTTCAGTCTCCTAGACAAATATGGGTAATACTTGTGCCTTACGCTAGAACAAAGTACACAATTCCTTTAAGGCACTTAGTCTGTTGTGTCATTTATTTTTTTTACCCGCCTCAGTCCCCATCAGACTCACTTTCCTGGGGACAAGGATTATATATTTTTTATCCTCGACACCTGCATTACCTGGCACACAGGAAGAACTTAGAAAGGTATTTTATTTATCTAAGTTTAATTAAATGCTTGACTGTAAATGTTTTATACAGATGGACTCAGTTCTTAAAATAGCCCTATGAGAGAGGAACTCTTGTTTGTAATTTACAAATGGGTAAACTCAGCCACAGAAGGAGAAGTTACTGTCCCGAGTTATGCAGCTAGTAAGAGGAGGAGCTGGGATTTGAGCCCAGACAATTCTGGCTATTGGAACAGAATCTGTGTTTTTATTCTTTTAACACACTGCTATTATTCCATGGCCGAGACAATTCTAAGCTTTGGAGAGAATAGCGACGAGAAGACAGACAAGCTTTCTGCTTGTCTTAGCCCATTTTGTGATGGTATCGAGGGGATATCTTAGACTGGGTAATTTATAACAGACCAAAGTGTATTGGCTCACAGTTGGAGGCTGAGAAGTCCAATATCAAGGTACTGGCATCTTGGGAGGGTGGTCTTGCTGCTTTATCAGCCAGCAGAAGGCAAGATGGTGAGAGAGAGAGGAAGAGGGAATGAACTCACCATTTTATAACAGCATCAGTTTCATCCATGAGGATAGAGCGCTTATAGCCTGATCACCTCTTAACGGTCCTCTTAATACTATTACTGGCAGTTCAATTTCAACATGAGTTTCGGAGGAGATAGACATTCAAACCACAGCACTGCTGTCATGGAGAATGGGGGAAATGCCAGATTATGCAGCTACGTGTGGAGGGACCTACTTACTGTGTTGTGGCTTACAGGAGCCAAGTGTAGGAAAAGGAGCAGTTCTAAGAGTAGAGGGAGGAATTAAAAAGGTTCAAGGGGCCGGGCGCAGTGGCTCACGCTTGTAATCCCAGTACTTTGGGAGGCTGAGGCAGGCAGATCACCTGAGGTCAGGAGTTTGAGCCCAGCCCGGCCAACCTGATGAAACCCTGTCTCTGCTAAAAATACAAAAATTAGCTGGCCATGGTGGCACACACCTGTAATTCCAGCTGCTCAGGAGACTGAGGCAGGAGAATTGCTTGAATCTGGGAGGCAGAGGTTGCAGTGAGCAGAGACCGCACCACTACCCTCCAGCCTGGGCAACAGAGCAAGACTCTGTCTCAAAAGAAAAAAAAAGGTTCAAGGGCAGAAGGAAAGCGGTAAAAGGATTCTGGAGTCCCAAGTGTGGTTCATATTGGACCATGTTCACTCAAGGCAGGAGCTACTTAGCTCAGAAAGGCCCAGGGTAAGTGAATCAATGTTTGGTTCACTCTTTAGCTGTTGACTGACTGAGAGAGATCACAGTTCTGTCCTTCACACTGGAAAAGAGACTGCCCACTGAATAAGAGCTGCTTTATGTATCTGAGTGGGGATGTAATGATAAGTGATAGCCATGGTACCTTCAATTCAACTCTTATTAAATGGAGCAGTTTCCCTACTGCCAGAGACATCATCTTTTCCAACCTTGGATATTCCGTGATCTCTCAGCTCCCTCCACAAGGAAAGCCAGCCATGATAAGACTGAGCAAGAAGCTTTAGCGTTAGAATGCATGGGGTGTGGCAGCACAGATGTGTAATGGGAAACAAATCAAAACTAGAGCCTTTACCCTCATGCTTCCTGGGCAAGCTCCCCAGCCCTCCTCTGCTTCTTGAGGTTCTGTGCATTAGAAGGTCTAGAAGACTCTCATGGTGGCTTATGCTTGTGGGTAGACTCCCAGAAGCCCTCACACACTGAGCTCTTGTTGGAGAAAGAAGAGGCTGTTGGAAGTTCTGAGGAGGATAGGGAAGAGGCTCTCATTCTTGCATGGTCAGCATATAGTCAGCCTGCTTTGAAGAGGGGCATTAGAGTAAGACTTTGGGCAGAGGAACTAGGAGGCAGACACCCATGGGAATTGTCGGTGTGGATGATCCCTGGAGATAGAGATGTGATCACGGAAAATAGCTGACTACACGAGAGGCTGGTTTTAGACAAAGTAAGAGTGCTGCCAATTTGAAATCTCTCTGAGTAGACCGTGAGGATCGGTGCAGAGTGACCAGCTAGTTCTGGTTTAGCTGAAACTCTCATGTGCTGGGAACTCACTCATTTCTGGGCAAACTGGTGCAGTGAGGCACCTGAGGTACAAATCTCGCTAAGGTAGAGTTGCCAAATAAAATACTGCATGGATTACACTTACACTAAACAAACAAAAAATTATTTATCTGAAATTGAAATTTAATCGAGTGCCCTGTGTTTTCAGTTGCTAAATCTGGCCACCCTCCTCTGAGGTATTTGCAATATTGTTGCCATTAAAGAAAGAAGGCACCGGTTATTTGGAGAAACTCCCAGATGGGATAGATTGGGTAAGTCTCTTTGTCTTCTCCTGTTTGAAGGAAGCTGGCCAGTACGGTGAGGAGCATCTCCAACTCAGAAATGACAAAAGCCTAGGTGGTAGGTGGGTCCAGCTGCTAAGTGCGTAGATTCCACAGCCAGGCAGCCCAGGGTCCAAGGCAGGTTCCGCTATTCACTACCTATGTGGTGTCGCTGGACAAGTTATTTAGTCTGCTGCTGCTTCCATTTCCTTGTTTGAAAAATAGGGTATAGACAGTATCCGTGTCATAGAATTATTGTGATGAGTCAGTGGTTGAATATCTAGACAGCTTCTGAAACAGGTCCTAGCATGCAGTATGGCTGTTTTTTGCCAAGCTAGCCTTCCTCCTCCTTTGGCTTACACCACTCAGGAGAAAGCCCCCTACAGACCCTTGGGCCCAGTGGCCCCCTGTGGCCCCCTGTGGCCATGTGCCACAGCCTGGCCAAATGACATACTTAATCTGCAACTGCCCAATGAGTTCACCTTGCCCACAGCCTAGGCAGGGGAATTGCGATAAAGAGTACCTCATGCAGAGCCTGATGTGTGGGAGACCAGAGTTTTATTACTACTCGTATGAGTCTCCCTGAGCATTGGGAGATCAGAGTTTTTAAAGACAGCTTGGTGGATGGGGGGAAGCCAGTGAGCCAGGAGTGCTGATCGGTTAGGTAGGACATGAAATCATGGGAAGTTGAAGCTGTCCTCTTGTGCTGAATCAGTTCCTGAGTGGGGGCCACAAGATCACATGAACCAGTTCATCAGTCTGGATGGTGCCAGCTGATCTATCCAGTGCAGGGTCTGCAAAATATCTCAAGCCCTGATCTTAGGGGCAGTTTAGGGAGGGTCAAAATCTTGCAACCTCCAGCTACGTAAGTCCTAAACCATAATTTATAATCTTTGTGTCCTACAAAGATTATAATGTCAGTCCTACAAAGACAATCTGATCCCCAGGCAAGAAGGAGGTTTATTTTGGGAAAAGGCTGTTATTGTCTTCATTTTCAACTATAAGTTCCTCCCAAAGTTAGTTTAGCCCATACCTAGGAATGAACAAAGACAGCTTAATGGTTAGAAGCAAGATGGAGTTAGTTAGGTTAGATCTGTTTCACTGTTTCAGTCATAATTCTGCAAAGGTGATTTCAGTCCTCTAGAGTGCATTCCAATGATTGGTCCAGGGAGAACCTGAAGCACAGGTCAGTGCAAACAGACTCAATTCCTCAGCTCTTGTTAGGACAACTGAGGGAGAGAAGCCCTTTGCCTCTGTGTGCAGTCATATACAAAGGCATTATGCTGGACCACCCAGGGCCCTGCACTAGGGCTGCCTGCCTGAGAGGGGGGATGATCCAACATAAAGCAAGACCTGAGAATGGAGAAAAATGAAGCCAGCTGTTGTCATGGTTTGATTGTTTGATTTATGTTGAAACTTCATCCTTAATGCAACAATATTAAGAGGTAGTCCCTTTAGGAAGTGATTAGGTCTTAAGGACTCTCCCCCTCCTAGTTGAGATTACTGCCTTATCAAAGGGCTTGACGGGACAAATTCAGCCCCTCCACCTTTCTGCCATGTGAAGACACAGCATTTGTCTCTTTTTGCCCTCTCTCCTTCCACCATGTGAAAATGCAGCAACAAGGCACCATCATGAAAGCAAAGAGAGCCAACCCTCTCTAGACCCTGAATCTGGTAGTACTTTGATGTTGAACTTCCGAGGCTTCCAAGAGCTATGAGAAATACATTTCCATGATTTAAATTACCTAGTTTGTAGTATTTTGTTACAGCATTACAAATGGACTAAGCTAGCTTCCCTAGTGTGAGTGCCAGGACCCTGCCTTTCCTTGCAAGTGACTGAGAGTGCTACTGTGGTATGGCCTTGTGCATTGGAACCTCGAGTCTGTCACGTGTTCCCTGTGCAAGTTTAGATGAGTTCCTGCACCTCTCTGTTCTTTGTTCCCTTGGCTTTACAATGGAAAAAGTAATAGCATCTCCTACATAGAGCTGTTGTGAAAATTAAGTGAGTTAATATACATAAGGTACATAGAATAGTGGTGGGCAATAAATATTGGATGTTATCACCGTTGGGCATTTCTACTATATGAGGCAAAAAATCCTCTTTGGGGCTAAAATAAAGATGCATTTTGAGGAGAATCTGGTGTCCTAGAATAACTTGCATGTCTCAGGGAGTAACAAAGGGGATGTTTGTTGAAGGAGAGAAATGAATGGCTGAGATCCTCAGGTCTCCACATAGACTACCAAGTCCCACCTTTAGAACTTTGGATTTAATAAGTCTGGGGTGTTGCTTTAGGGGTTTGCATTTCTGAAAAGTGTCTAGGTGATGCTGGGGGCTTCTGGCCTTGACATGTATACTTTGAGAGCCACTGGATTAGATAAAAGCCTAAAGCAGTGACATTTATGTAGTTTCATTTAACAAAGTTGTATGTCATTCTCACTGTGTGCCAGACACCGTTCCGAGCGTTTTACAAATACTGATTTAATTTTCATAACAGTTTCATGATACAGTTTCTGTCACTATTTTTCAAATGAGGAAACAAGCCCAGGAAGATTAAATGACATGTCTGAAGCTTGTTGATGCAAAGTAAGAAAAGGGGCCCAGCCAGTCTGGGCTGCTCCTAATCTTTAAATTAGGCTGCTTCTCACTATTCAATGCAGAAAGAAAAGGATATGAAAACTACAAATGCTTAGGCCCCACCCTCAAATTATGGTTCTCCAGGGGTGTGCAGAAGGCAGGGAGCAGGCCTAGGTAGTCCTCCTGGCTTTCAGAAGCCACTGGAGGGATTCTGAGGCAACGTGAGCCCTGAGGAGGGAAAGCCTCGCTCTGATCCTAGCTCCTTGGCCTCTCACCAAGTATGGATTTTCCCCAGGAAGGGCCTTTCCTCTGCAGAGTGCAGAGGTGTAGAAAGGTCTGGAGGGAAGAGGACTTTTCTCCACTGCAGGTGTTGAGACCTCTGGGGAGCAGCCACCAGGAGTCAGAGGTTAAATGCTGTCTCTAACTAGGATCTGATAAAATCTTTAACAACAATTAGCATCTCTTCAGCTCCTGAGAGCAGAGACTCTGCTTGCTTTATTTGTTGACTTTTCTTCCCTGGCTGCCTGCTTCAGATTAGTAAGGAAAACTCAGACTTGATAAAGCGGGGCCTGGGGAGTTATGTCTTGGGCACAGCATGACATTTCCACAGGGCTTCTGCCGATTCCTTAGTTTATTCTCACTGCTTCTCCTGCACTCTAAGGGCTTGTGTGTCCCTGTGCACAGAGGCAGGCTCCAGAGCTGGAGGAGATCTGTAGAGATAATCAGGTTGCCCACCATGGCATCACCATGGCATCTCTCCTGGAAAGCCACTCCAGCTCACTTTACAAGAGAGGGAACTGTGATGCCAAAAAGAGGAGTGACTTCTGAAGCCATTGGAGAACAGAGTCAAAATCAGAACCCAGAAGGGAGAAATAAATATTTTTTAATAAAAAATAATACAAAGGTCAACCTTTGAATGAGTCCAGATTTGAAGCCACGCTCTTACCTTTGCTAAGTTAGTAGAGACATATCGCCTGGATTTCCCTGTGACCTTTGCAAAGGACAGCTCTCCCTTCGGGGTTATTACAAAGTCATTTTGGTCCTTGGGACTAACACAGCAAAAAATAACTCAGCTGGGTCACTGGCCTTTGAGTTTGCTTTTGTTTTTGTTTAAAATGCCACCATTTCTGCTGCCCAGGAAGCGGATCAGACACACTTGAAATTATTATGGAATTTTCTTCCATTCATGTGTCTATTGTTTTTTCATTCGTAATTGGTTTGTTGATTGAAAAGTTCACTTCGGGGAGAGAGAGAAGATGCTAAATCCATAACATTATTTCTGGAGCTTACCAAGTAGAAAGAAAGAGAACCACATTCAGGACAGTGTATAGAAAGTTATTCTTTCTATAGTAAACCAGAATTAACGTCTGTTACGCACAGCAACTTTACTAGGTGTTTTAATATTTGTTAATGTATTTAATCTTCTCTAAATCCTTATGATGTAAATATAACAGATAAGAAAACTGAGAGTTAGAGAGGTTAAATAAATTTGCCAAGATTGCAGAGCCAGCTAATGACGGAATTGAGTTCTAAGCCAGTCTATAGGCTGAATGTTTGTGTTATTTTTGCTCTGTCATGCGCTGCCAGGCATGTAGTTGGGTGATTTTGTAGGCAGATATTAACATATATACATCTGTACATGTATGATATGAAGAGGGTGGGTCTCTTTGGGGTGTCTAGGAAAGGAGCCATGGAAGAAATTGTGTTTGAGTAGATCGGCAGAGAGGTGCATTTTTCACATAAAAGACCTAAAAACCGTCTGAAATAGGAAAGCACATGGCATGTTTGTAGAACCATATGTAGTTATGTTTGCCAAGAAAGGGATTGTGTGGGAAAATAACGGGACATGATGAATAAGAGAAAATGTACAGTGAGATAAGAGGAGGAATTGGGTACTAAGCTGAAGAGAGCAGATTGTGGGTGCTGTGGCTGTTGAGTGCTGATAGATGGCCATCTGTCACAATTTCATGCAAGGTTACAGTTCTTTCACTCAAGACCCAATAGACTTCACTTAGACATTTTCCCATGTACCCCCAGAGAACTGCTTCAGATTGCTGACATTGTCCCAATTTCTATGGACGGATGTTAACAGCAGCATAAGCTGTTTGCCATCCCCCTTTCAGTCATAATAAGCATTAACGTCGGGAAGAAAACCCAAACAGTCATGAAACTGCCCCTTAATCCCAGCCTTCTAGGGAACCTGAACCAGGGACAACCACTACATACTGAGTATCACTGGAAACATTGCAAGCGACTTTCCTGCTCGCAGCAAAGAATCTACCTGATGGCCAACCTCTTTTGTTAGACACCCCTCATTCCCATCCCCTCCACCTACACACCACCTTGTTACTTCTTTCCAAATTCCTCTCCAGTTGATTCCTTCCACAGTACCTGTCAGCACCAGTTGTACTCCAAGCCTCCTTCACTTCTCTACCTCATAAAAGACGCTCACCTTGATGTTGACTCATTAACCTCATGCCAAGTATTTCCTTAGTTTCCCTAGATAAATTCATTTAATTTCTGCAGTGTTGTTTTCTGCAGGGAATTGTTTTGAAAGCCAAAGGATTAAAGACAAATCACATGACGTCTTTGCCATACTGACCACAACATTCATCCCTTAATATTTTATTTATGTAACATATAATGGAGACTATGTGGGCAAAACTGTAATGGGAATAGGAAGAACAGATATCACCGAAGGCAACAACCTTATGGCTCCAAGTGGAAGGGAAGAGGGAGAGGTAACTGTGTGAGCATATATTGATCGTTACCTCACAGGTGCCTGTGAGCAGCCCCACATTGCCTCGATTTAGTGTGTATGAACACCTTAGGTCTTTCTAATGTTCAGTGGTTTGTTGACTTCGCTTTTCTTGACGCATCCTATACCCTATTGGAGACCTACTTTAAGTCTTTCTATTAAAAAATGATTCAACCATGACCAAGTACTGTGCTAGGTACTGGAAGAACAGTAGTATTAAACAAGACATCAGTCATGCAATTAAGAAGGCAGTAGTTAAATAGCATAAGGAAAATTGAGATGCAATATGAAACATGCAATGAAGATAGAGAAAAGGACAATGAAACTTGGTATAAACCTCAGTCTGGGATAGGTTTAGGGCAGGATTTGAGAAAGAAACAAAACCTAGATGTTCGGATATTTGAGCTGGACCTTAAAGGATGTATGGGTGTTCATCAGGAGTAATAGTGGAAGACAGAAAGGGAGAAGGGGATGGAGAATATTCAAAGTAGAAGGAATAGCATGTATGAAGGCACAGAAGAAAGGAAGAGCAAGGCTTATACGGAATAGTGAGAATGCCAATATGGCCGAATGCAGGTATAAAAAAGAATGGGTTAAATTGAAACACTACCCTCTCTTAAACTTCCTTCCTGTTTGTTGACTGCACTTCTCTGTCTCAACGGGCTCCGTCTCCACTGCCTGGTCATTAGAGGTTAAGGTCCTCAAGCTTTAATCCTGTCCTTGCATTTTAGTTCCACTCTGTGTCCTCTTCCTGGGCAACTTCATCCATGCCCAGTTTCAGTCACATGGTCAAATTAGTTCTTGTTCTTGGTTCAGAGTCTGACCTGTTGCTCAGACCTTCAGACATATGTATGCCACGTAGGGTCTCAAAGGCACCACCTTTGGCTCAAAATAGAACCCATAATTTTTACTTTCTTAACTTGATTCTTCTTTCAGTGATCAGCACTGCCATCCATCCAGTCATATAAGTTGGACATTACCCTGAACGTTGCATTATCCCTAACATCCTTCTTCAACTCACACACCCCGTTCACCACAAGTAATGTTGATTTGACTTAAGTATCTCTCAAGTCCATCTACTTTGATCCACTTCTATCAAGTGCACAGCAGTTAAAGCTACAACTTCTTGCCTAGACTATTGCTATTGCTGTAACTCTAACTTATCCTCACATTTCTACTCTTAATCTCACTTTAATTTAATCTCTTCAGTTCAGAACCAGGGAATCTCGGGAAGCTGAGCAGTGTGGTGAACTAGAGATCATAAAAACTTCCCCCAGTGTAGAACAACATACACTGGATAAAGCTGCATAGCTGATCTGGCAGGGAAAAATGTAAGAGAATTTCTTAGAAGACATTAAATAAAAGTGCAAATCTGCAGGATCAGGCTGTAGTTTATAATCTGGATTTCAGTGGGTCAGAAATACCAAAGAACAAAAACAAAAACAAAAACAAAACAATGCTTGGCCCAGCATAGGACAGGAGTTAGCAATAGAGACACTGGAATAAAATGGAGACTTCCAAAGAGTGACATCCTCTAAAATAAAATAGGAAATAATACTTTCTGCTGAAGGAGACAGTGAGGTTACACACAAGCTTTTTCTTTCTTTTTTTTCCTAATGTTTTCCCTTACCTTTTCATTATGCACCATTACATTCAAGGTTTTGAAATAACTACTCATAGAATAGGGGGAAAAAAACTATCCTTTAAGAATGACGTAAAAAAGAATGATTATTTGTAAGTCTTTATTCTAGACTTGGGACATGAAAAACAAAACTGGAAAAAAAATGGTGTGTAGAAGACAGGACTACCGTGCAGTTCCTGCTCAGACAGAACATTGTCTGGAGACTCACTTCGTAAACTTTTGCTCCTAGAACGACCATGGGAACATAGCAGGAAAACTGAAATAATTCAAAGACCTTTTGAAAGAAACAGCTTGCTGCTGCAAATGCCACCAGACAGCTGAAAAACTCCTAAGAGAGAAGACAGTGTCTTGGGAGCTCTGTGGTCCTGCCCATCACCTAAGAAACCCGAGTACTAATCATGGCCATCATAGGGCAAGATTATATATCCCTTGAAAGCACCACCTTGAAAGATTATATACCCTTCGAAAGCGCCATTATATACTCTTTTGAAAGCAGCACCTACTGACTGGAGGACAACCAATTTAAGTCATTACAGCAACTCAGAACAAGCCTGCTCTAAAGAGGGAGAAAACAACAGCTACTTCCACTGCCTGCAACACCCTGCGCTAACCAGGGGTCCTGAGTCTTTCCATATGACAACTTCACTGCTAGCATAATCAGCAGTTGAGAAAAATTGCACAATAAACAAAACTAAAACCAAGGACTCTCCACAGAGTCCGCTTCACTCCCCAGCCACCTCCACTGGAGCAGGTGCTGGTATCCATAGCTGGGAGACCTGAAGATGGATCATATCTCAGGACTATTTGCCAACATTCCCCAGCACCAGCCTGGAGCCAGGTATCCCCACTGGGGGACTAGACCCAGAAGGGCAATAACAATCACTGCAGTCTGGCTCTCAGGAAGACCTATCACTTGAGAAAGCGGGAGAGTACAATGTCAAAAGACCACTCCATGGGACGAAAGAATCTGAACAGGAGCCCTTGAGTTCCAGATCTTTCCACTGAAACAGTCTATTCAAATGAGAAGGAATTGCAAAAGCAAGTCTGGTAATATGACAAAACAAGTTTCCGTAACACCCACAAAAGATCACACTAACATTCCAGCAATGGGTCCAAACCAAGAAGAAGAAAGTTGATTATTAAGCTACTTGAGGAGGCACCAGAGAAAGGTGAAAACCAATTTAAAGAGATTAAAAAAAAAAAAATACAGGATATGGATGAAAAGCTCTCCAGAGAAATAGACGCCATAAAGAAAAGACAATCACAACTTTTGAAAATGAAAGACACACTTAGATAAATGCAAAATACACTGGATAATTTCAACAATAGAATTGAACAAATAGAAGAAAGAACTTCAGAGCTCGAAGATGAGACTTTTGAATTAACCCAATCTGACAGACGCAAAGAAAAAATAATTTTAAAAAATGAACAAAGCCTCCAAGAAATTTGGAATTATGTTAAATGACCAAACATAACAGTACTTTGTATTCCTGAGGAAGAAGAGAAATCTGAAAGTTTGGAAAACTAATTTGAGGCAATAATTGAGGAAAACTTCCCTGGTCTTCTTAGAGATAAAGACATCCAAATATAAGAAGCTCAGAGAACACCTGGGAAATTCATCCCAAAAAGATCATTGCCTAGGCACATAGTCATCAGGTTATATAAAGTTAAGACAAAGAAAAAAATCTTAACAGCTGTGAGACAAAAGCATCAGGTAACCTATACAGGAAAACCTATCAGATTAATGGCAGATTTCTCAGCAGAAACCCTGTAAGCCACAAGGGATTGGGGTTCTGTCTTTAGCCTTCTTAAACAAACTACTTATCAGCCAAGAATTTTGTATCCAGTGAAACTAACCCTCATAAATTGAGAGAGAAATTCTTTTTCAGAGAAACAAATGCTGAAAGAATTCATGACTACCAAGTCAGCACTGCAAGAAGTGCTAAAAGGAGTTCCTAATATTAAAACCTCAAAATACACCAAAATAGAACCTCCTTAAAACATAAATCTCACAGGGCCTAGAAAAGAATAACACAATGAAACAAAAACAAGGTATTGAGGCAACAATTAGCATGATGAATAGAACAATACCTCACATCTCAATACCAATGTTGAATGTAAATGGCCTAAATGCTCTGTTTAAAAGATACAGGATGGTAGAACATACAAAAATCTACCAACCAAATATCTGCTGTCTTAAAGAGAATTGCCTAACACGTAAGAACTCATATAAACTTAAGGTAAAGGGGTGGAAAAAATATTCCATGCAAATGGACACCAAAAGTGAGCAGGAGTAGCTATTCTTATGTCAGACAAAACAGATTTTAAAGTGACAACAGTTCAACAAGCCAAAGAGGAACGTTATATAATGATAAAGGCCTTGTCCAACAGGAAAATATCACAATCCTAAATATATTTACACCTAACACTGGAGTTACCAAATTTATAAAACAATTACTACTGGACTTAAGAAATGAGATAGACTGCAACACAATGATAGTGGGCGACTTCAATACTCCACTGACAGCAAAGAAACAATGGACTTAAACTATATCCTAGAACAAATAGATTTAACACATAGTTACAGAACATTCAACCCAACAGCAGAATACATTCATTTCATCAGGACATGGAACATTCTCCAAGATAGACCATATGATAGGCCACAAAACAAGTCTCAGTAAATTTAAGAAAACAGAAATTATATCAAGTATTCTCTAAGACCACAATGGAATAAAATTGGAAATTACCTCCAAAATGAACCCTCAAAACTATACAAATACACAGAAATAATCTGCTTCTGTATGATTCTTGGGTCAACAATAAAATCAAGATAAAAATTTAAAAGTTATTTGAAGTAAACAATAATGGTGACACAACCAACCAGAGTCTCTAGGATACAGTAAAATTGGTGCTAAGAGGAATTTCATTAGCATTAAGTGCCTACATCAAAAAGTCTGACAGCACAAAAGGAAAATCTAAGGTCACACGTCAAGGAACTAGAGAAACAAGAACAATCCAAACTCAAACTCAGCAGAATAAAAGAAATAACGATTAGAGCAAAGATTAGAGCAGAACGGAATGAAATTGAAGCCACAACAAAAACTGCAAAACATAAATAAAAAACCTGGTTCATTGAAAAGATAAAATAGATAGATCATTAGTGAGATTAACCAAGAGAAGAAAAGAGAAGAATAAATAAACTCAGTTTGAAATGAAATGGGAGATAACTAGCACAAAAGAAATACAAAAAAGCCCATGTCACTAAAGCAAGACTAAGCACAAAGAACAAATCTGGAGACATTACATTACCCAACTTCAAAGTATACTCTAAGGCTATAGTCACCAAAACAGCATGGTACTGGTACGAAAATAGACAAATGAATCAGTGAAACAGAAAAGAGAACCTAGAAATAAAGCCAAATACTTACAATCAACTGATCTTTGACAAAAGGTACAAAAACAAAGTGGGGAAAGGACACCCTGTTCAACAAATGGTGCTGGAATTAGTAAGCCACATGTGGAAGAATGAAACTGGATCCTCAGCTCTCACCTTATATAAAAATGAACTCAAGATGGATCAAAAACCTTCTAAGATCTGAAATTATACCACCACGCCTGGCCAAAATTTTTCTCTTTAAATATTCTCCATTTCATGAAACATTATTTACCTGCTTTCATTTTGTTGTCTAAATATGGTCTCTTTTAGTTGTTTGAACATACTTAACTATTTTGCAGACTTTGTCCGATAAGTTCAGTAACAAGACCTCCTTACAGATAGTTTCTGTTGATTTCCTTTGTCCTGTGGATGGACTTTTTTGCATATTACATATTTTGTGTTGTTAAAACTGGAAAATTTAAATAATATGTGGGAACTCTGGAAATTAGTTTCTCTTTCCTCTCCAGAAATGTGAAAGTAACATACATAGGGTCTAAAGTTGAGATATGGCTAATGCATACATGTATGTATCCACATTTATATATATTTAATTCATGTACAGGAGAGAGTGATAGTACTCTCCCTTATGTAATCAGACAGGTTTGTTCTTGTTGCTGATTGTTATTATTTTATGGAGTTTCTTGATTGACAACTTCCTCAGCTTCAAACTTGGTAAGCATTAGACAAAAAAATACTCCAAGATACTCATCTCCCTGTTGTTTTTTGCATTCCTTGGGTCCTGGTCAGCCTGCCTGCCTTCTCTCCAACTTCCATAGTTTTTTTTTTTTTTTTTAATCTTTGTCTTGTAAACACAGTGCAATGTTTTAGTGATGTTGGCAGACAGAATATGAAAAATATATATCCATTCTATTTTCCCACAAGTGGAACTCTCTTTGCCTCTTTTTATAAACAATTATCTGACATATGGTTTTACATTTTCTGAGTGATTATTTGGTTTGTCTCTAGCACTATATAGTAAGCTCCATGAAGGCAAGTGTCTGGTCTGTTCACCATGTTTTCCGCAGTGCCTGACACACAATAGGGCCTCAGTACATAATTTTGAATCAACAAATACATACACCTGCTCTAGAAATCTAAAGAAGGTCAAGTTGCAAGTTGATGAAAATTACATGTATCTTCTCATGTGATACTGTTAGAGGCAAAACTCTGGGGCTCAACCCAGGAATAATCCGTATGTGGAGTTTCTCTGTGGGTGCGCTTAGAACCTAGGAGTGGAGAGAGTTGTGTAGCAGTGATGTCTGTGCTACCTGTGGACACTTCCTTAGGCCAAACTCCCCTAAGAGGGCAACAATCAGAAGAAGCTGGCACAGGAGTATCAAGGACCACACAATACTGTAAGGGCTACTTTGTCACTTCAACATGACATAGCAAAATGTCAGACCCCAGGGAGTATCTAGATAATGATTGGGCATAAGATACTTGGAATATTCAAAGAAGAAAATCAAACTTTTCCCATGTGATTCTGAGAGGGCACCCCATAATCATTGTCAGGATTTCAAGGGCGTAGATAGTAGCAAACTACTGTTTAAAGCTCCATGAACAAGTGTCTCCTGTAATTGTATAATAATGAGTAGTTATGTTTGTCATAGTTCTTTTTCTTCTCCCTTTCTCCCTCTCAAAATAGGGCATCAGGTGTAGAAATGTGAAAGTAACATACATAGGGTCTAAAGTTGAAATATGGCTAATGCATACATGTATGTATACACATTTATATATATTTAATTTATGTACAGGAGAGAGTGATAGTACTCTCCCTTGTGTAATCAGGCAGTGCTTTGATTCACCAGGCATACAAAGTGTGACAGGCCTAGGAGTCATCTAAGGCTAAGAGACAGAGGCCTGGAAGAAGGCTCTGTGGTCTCTGTTCTCAGGAAGGTGAAGAGCTAGCATGTACTTGGCTTAATGGGAAAATTATTCTAAACTCCAGCAATATGCTACCCTTTTGATGAGAAAGGATAAACATAGTGCCAAGAAAATTGGGCTTTCTGGATGAACAGTTTTGATTTTGCTAATTACCAGCTGTATGACCCTGAATCTCTCAACTTCTCTATCTATAGTGTTTATCCCTACACTGGCGATAATAATAGTTGTTGCTTCATTGAGACAGTCTGAGGATTATTGCATATAAGGTTCTCAGCTCAGTAAGTAGGTAAAGGATAAAGAAGAGGAGTTTTTATTGAGAGGGTGGAACATTTGCTTCATAGAATTTTCAGTAACAGTAAATGACCATACTGATCCATGTATACTTTCATGCCTTTGTGGCTCTCGTGACACATGCTAGCAAGATGGCTGCGGATGTGAATGGAGGCCTAGCTATAGAACACAGGTCACACAAACTGGACTATATGTGTTCTGAACCAGTGATCTGAGCTTTTTTTTTTTTTTTTTTTAAGACAGTGTTGCTCTGTTGCCGAGACTGGAGTGCCATGGCACAATCTCTGCTCAGCACAATCTATGCTCACTGCAACCTCCGCCTCCTGGGTTTAAGCAGTTGTCCTGCCTCAGCCTCCCAAGCAGCTGGGATTACAGGCAGGTGCCACCACGCCTGGCTAATTTTTTGTATTTTTAGTAGAGATGGGGTTTCACCATGTTGGCCAGGCTGGTCTCGAACTCCTGACCTCAAATGATCCACAAACCTCAGCCTCCCAAAATGCTGGAATTATAGGCATAAACTCCTGGCCTAATCTGAGTTTATTCATGAAGAGACTAGCCAGTTACTCTTATTGGCTTCAAAGAAGTGCACCTCATCATCTGCAATTTATATGCCCTAAAATCCTCAGTGAAAATTGTTAGATTTGGGTGTTAGAGGCTGCAGTCCCTACAAACTAAATAACCAAGTCCACATTTAGAACATCTGGCAAAGCATCTGGCAGCTAGCTAGAACCAGGCAGGCAGAATAGAAACCCTCGAGAAATGTGACATAAGGTAGATTGCAGTGACTAAGCTCGCTCTCTCAGCATGTGTGGCATGGCGGTAATGAAAGACATATCATGCATAGATAAAGTCCACAGATAAGCTTTTATATTGCGGCTATGCCTGCCCTTCCCCTTTGAACTTTTGCACCGATTGCTAAAGAAGGAACTGTGGTGACCTGTTATTTTGAATAGCCTCTCTTTTTTGTCTTCATCCTCTAAGGGAAGCAAAGAAAACCAAACAAAACAAAAAACACTGACCAGAAGGCCAAAAGCAACAGGACGTAGTTCCCTCTACAGAATTTGACATTGTTGATTGCCAAATTCTTTATGAAATATTTTTCTCCCTGGCCTAACAAGGACATTGTTCTTTCTGCTTTTCTTCATACAAACACTTGAATCACCCCCTCTTTGTTTCCTTAACTGCATCCTCTTTTTCATCTTGCTCAGAAAATGTAGTGTTCCTTGGTCTTCTCTCTTCACACTCCTCTTTCTTAAAGGCATGAACTTTGACAGTCGTCACCTACTTGTAACATATTTGGTTCATGCACTCACACGATCATTCATTTATACAATATCCGTTTGTTTTCAGTTCCCACAAGAAAGGCACCAAAGAAGATAGTGAAAGATGCTGCTCTCAAGAGAATGATAGTCCCAGAACTGATATTCACTGCCCCTCCTACCCCTCAGTACAACTATACTGGTTATTTATTTGCTCAAATTGGTTGGTTTCTGTGCCATACTAGTTTTTAAATATTTTGACCATTATAGTTAGCTGTGCCTAGATGGGGTTTATTAAATAACAGAGAATGCTTACATCCAAAGTTGCCATCTGTCCTAAACTTTAATATCCATGTTGCTGGCTTAAAAGTTCCAACTGCTATCCCAAGTATGAACAACTATTTTTGACAAAATCCTGGTTTTCAAGGTTCAGGTTCCTTTCCTTGAAAATCTGTATTCCAGAAGTAAGAGCTCAAAGAAAGTTAAAAAATGAGCTGGCTCCTTATTTTGCAAATGAGAAAGTATCCCTTTATGAGGGATTGTGACTTGCTTAGTCTTGCAGTTGACTAGAACCCAGATCTTCCGACCCTAAATTAAGTGCGTCAGTAGTTTTAAAGATTTGGAAGAGTTTTTCAATTTCCTACCAGCTGCCCTGGCTTGCAAATGCAATAATAAAATTCTTTAGGTAGGACATGGTTGTGCATTATCAAGAATGTGTGAAGACAACCTGTGTATAAGTGCGTCCTCTGTAACGGCTGTGAGAATGGAATACTTCAGTGTCATTCTTAGGCCAAACCTTGGGCTGCTACAAGTTTAATCTGCATGCGTTTGATGGCATATTTTTTGTCCTTTTTACGTGGCACTTCAGTAGGTCCCTACCTATTTTCACTTTATCTGCCGTGAGAATTGTATGTGTGGATTTCCCAGAGACAGCATTATTTCACACAATGTTTCAGAAGGTTAGTATTAGTATTCAGGCTTCCAGAGGCATGTTCCAAATTGTTTCATATACATGTATCCACAAATGCTTATTCCCCTACCTTGCCCACCCTACACAATCAAGATACAAATGTCCTCTGCCAGATCTTGTCTCTCCATGTTTACTTAACAATATATGGTCACTGGACTGATTAGAAACATAGCAGAGAACAGGAGGCGGGAAGACTGACAACACAAAGATAACAGCTGACAGTCTTATAGTAAGGGAGGAGTCAAAAAATCACAAAAGCCATGTCAGTGAAGGGCCATCCCGGGTAGTGACAAATCGCCCATCACGTGTCAATACTATATGACAGTAGAGGCCAATATGGATATTCACAATGAAAAATCTGAAACAGCAGTGGAAAATGTCAGTTTTCTGTATCTTTTGCTTTAAAATGTCCGGATACATATCATAGATTTTTAGGAAGGTTCCCACTAAAAATTATCTAAATGTCTTAATGGTATTTTACAGAAATAATAGTATAGCAGTAACACAAGTAATAGGAAGTAGAAAGAAGAGGAGAAATCTTGTTTCCCTAGGATTACTAAAGTTTTTTCCCATTTGTATTGTCTAATGTGATTCTCAAATGAATCTGATGACATAGGTGTGACTTTAACCATTGCTATTTGAACTAGTAGTTAAGAATGCAAAACAGTAAAACAATATGAAATAGAATTTCCTGAATCACCCTTCTAGGATGGATCATAGAAATCTTTCCTTCTGGGGTGTCTCAAGACATACAGTGTCCACATTCCTGAGTTTCTCAGATGGCCATTTTGATGGACCCCACACCTCAGGTATCTAAGGCTGGTTGACTCTAAGAAAATCTGGTATAAAATGCTCCTCTACTGTCTGTTTGGGATAATTTGGCCATTTCTACTTCCTGGTCTAACAGGAAGTCCTTCCGTGTCTCCTGCTCTCAGTGTCTTCTGGAAACTTCCATGACACAATATTCTTACTTTACATGGTTTTAGAGTTCCTTCCATTTGACTGTGACATTCAGACAATGGAGGGAGGGGGGCCAACAGGGGGTCAATGTGGGTGGAGACAAAAGCAAATATTCCAGCACCTAGCAAGAAACTGTCCCATTCTCCTCCCATGACCTCCACGTCACCACATCACCTAACATTTGCACCCCATGTCTCCACCTTTCGTTGTACCTCTTGAGCTGTTGAGCAGCATTTGTCTTCTGATGCATCAGGGGTCTTATTCGCCAGGCTGGTTGTCAGCTTTGACGTGTGCAGTCATCTGTCATTTCTATCAAACTCCTTAGATCTTGCAAATTAGAACTGTGAGTGGCTTCCTCCCATCAGCCCTTTAGACAGACTTGGATGGATTTGAACCACAAAGGGTCACAGTCTCAGGCTTTTAAATGAGGCACCTTTTATGAGCTGAGACGTGTCTTCTAGAATCCATCTTGTTACAGTTACTTGGTGGTGAACATTGCAAGTGGATTTCAACCAGCTCCTCGCAGGTGCTAGAAGCCAGCACCTTCCCTCAAGCCAATAACAAATACTTCTGCCTTTCACCTCCAGGCAGACTGTTCTGATACCCATTTCGTTCATTTCCTTTGGAAGCTTTAGCTGAACTGAGTATCACTTCCCTGTGGTGATGGCCAACTGGATAATGCATTCATGTATGGGCTTTCTCTCCGTCTTTTACTCCCTGTTCCTCCTCCCTGGGATTATGTCCCAAATAAACCACCAGGCCTTCAAGCCTTTATTGAAAGCTTTGCTCTGGATGGGTGGATTGGAGGAAGGAGAAGTGGAGCCCACACTAAGGCATTCCTGCTCCAGGTAAAAAAAACTACTGTAGTAATAATGAAGAAAATGAGAGCCAATATTTATTGAGCACTTAACATGTACCAAACACAGTTGAGAACACTTTACATGCTCTAACACATTTACTGCAATGCGTGCATTTTACAAATGAGAAAAGTAAGTCTGTGTTTAAGTGACTTGTTGTGAGTACAGGGCAGAATTAGGGCATTAAGCTAGTTAGGTGGTCTGAACCTAGATTCAGAGTTCTGACCACAGCATGACACTCGGGGTTAAGTCATCAATTGTTTGAAAAGCTTGGGGAGGCAGAAAGCTCATTTATTTTATTTTATTATTAATATTTTTTGAGACAGAGTCTTGCTCTGTCACCCAGGCTGGAGTGCAGTGGCATGATCTTGGCTCACTGCAACCTCTGCCTCCCGAGTTCAAGTAATTCTCCTTTCTCAGCCTCCCAAGTAGCTGGGATTACAGGCATGCTCCACCACGCCCAGCTAACTTTTGTATTTTCAGTAGAGATGGGGTTTCACCATGATGGCCAGACTGGTCTCAAACTCCTGACCTCAGGTGATCCACCTGCCTTGGCCTCCCAAAGTACTGGGATTACAGGCGTGTGCCACCATGCTGGCAAGAGGTCATTTGTTAACTGCCAAAGACCATTCTGGTGTTAGCAATGTTTGGAACATGTGTTGGAGTGGAGGGTATCTGCCATCTCATGTACACTTGTGCTGGTCAAATACAACGAGCTCAGCCTTTCTCTGGTGTAGGGTGGACCGAGTCCCAGTTTAACGGTCCTCATTTTTGGGGTCCCCCATACGGGCATGATTCCATCCTTCACACCAGGAGAAGGCAGGGTACTTCCATGGCTTTGGCACACACACAGTGGCCAGAAGCTTTAAATATCCCTTATCACACTAATGGTGACCTCAATCTCTCTGTATCTCTCTCCTTCTGTCTCTTTCCCACACACACATACACTCACACACCCACAATAACATAAACACACAGCTCTTTAAAACTACCAGTGGGAGTACATTTAACCCTGTGTGTTAAAAAGGCTAACTGAACTGTAAAACTCTCCCTTTGTAAACTAAGGCAAATGCAACGCAGCATGGACTTAATGGATTTAACCTACTCTACAGCAATCAGGTCCACCCCTAGACCTTCACGCCTCACAGACTGCAGTGCTTCATGATGGATAGAGCGCACCTCCCCAGAAGCTGTCTCACACCTCCACTCTGAAATAGCAGCCGGCCATGCCACTGGCCAGTTTATGATACAATAGCTTCCTTGGAGCATGCTTATAAATATTTATGACACCAAGCCAGCAGTAATGGGCTGCTATTCAAACACACCTGCTGAGGAAGAAAGAAATAAAATAGAAAACACATACACACTCACACATATTTATGCCCACTATATGAAGGTCATTTAGGCATTTAGTCCTAGAGAGCACATGTACAGAATGATCAGAATAATCACTGCTTTTGCAGGGTCTGTGGTCCACACACATAGTATCCTGGAGGAAGCAGGACACGGACTCATTTTGTTTGTGAATGTTGCTTCCTCCAATAATAAACATGTTTGTTGAACTACAGTTGAAAAATACTGAACTGAACAAAGCATAAGAAAAATAGTACCTACATATCTTACTTCCCTGATGTAATAGTGTTGATATTTTGGAATATTTCTTCTATGCTCTAAGAAATGCATACTCTTTATGCTTTTTGGAGTCTTGCTTTATTGCAGTTAATGGTATAGTGTCTTTAAACAGTTGGAAAATCTTTTCTAATTTGATAGTTGAAAAGGATCTTTTGTTACGATTTGCATTGATTTGATTGTTGAGGGCTGCTTACTAACTCAATTAAAAAAGATTTACTTCAACACTGCCGAGTGTGAAGCCTGTAGCATGGGTGATGGGAGGCAAAGGGGCATTGGACAGAATGCCTGTTCCCAAAGTGCTTGAAGTCTGCTGGAGCAGAAGAGGAAGCTTTTCCCTTCAGTGTGTAGTAATCATTATTTCTTCTTTTGTGGCCTGTGTATTCAGGTCTTGTAATCGTTTGGTTTTTGGATGGAGATCCTGAAAGTTCAGTGCTGCTGCTTTGATTGGGCGAGGGGGTCAGCGTGTTAGTAAGAGATGTTTGATTTCAGTCCCCTACACTGTCGTCAAGTCAGCTTTCAGAATAAAGAGTGGTGTGCATAATATTGCCCGTGTGCTTTCTCTCAAAGAATTTAGGAAACCCTTGACCTCAGAGGCCTGAAATCGATTCTATCAGCAGTCTTAAAATGGACAAAAAAGGGCTCGGGTTAAACCAAGTCAAAAGAAGGGGAAGAGGTCAAATGACTGATCCCAATTTTAAATGTATATATGTGCCATGCTTTTTATGTGATATGATTGTTTTGGAATTATTGGGAATAGCCTTTGGCAATGTAATAGGTAGACGAGCTTCAAATTTGATCTTGGTTTATTATTTTTTTTCTGAGGGTTTCCAGGCACCTGCTATATTATCTTCTGCAGCCAAATAGTAAAGAGTTAGGATCATTAAAAACAATACCTTTCTGAGTACACCTTGCATGTCAGATTTAGTGCCTGAGTCCAGAGAAACCCAGAGATGGCAGAGAGGTGGTAGCTGTGCCCAAGGAACCTAAGTGATCTAAGAACTGGACTAGCACTCACCTAACTGGGTAGTTTCAATGGTGTTCACAGGCAAGGGCCATCAACAGGTGCTAAAACCGTGTGGAAAGGCTGATGTGTAATCAGTGATTGCAAAGTGCCTAAGTAACACTCCATATACAACTTAGTCTTCACGTAAGAAGCACTGCTACCGGGAGAGCAATCGAATCAGACATTGCCTGCCTCCTGTTGTGATGTGGAATGAAATTCAGTGCTACTCATGAATGTGGCTTGCTTAAAATATTTAATCTAAAATGAATTAAATCTTAAGCTCTGCATTCCAGATTGCAGGAAATACGGGGAATGGGTTAACAAGTTAAATAACACCGTAAGAAGACAATTAGACAAATTCAAAATGTGGGACATTTGTACTAAATAAAATAGCTCGGACTCTTCATCTAGGTAACATCATGAAAACAGAGTGAATTAATGATTCTTGATTAAGGAAATTTAACAAATTTGACACAATATGAAATGTGTGCTTCTTAGTTAGGATTTGAGTTTTTTTTTTTTTTTTTTTTTTTTTTGAGACGGAGTTTCGCTCTTGTTACCCAGGCTGGAGTGCAATGGCGCGATCTCGGCTCACCGCAACCTCCGCCTCCTGGGTTCAAGCAATTCTCCTGCCTCAGCCTCCCGAGTAGCTGGGACTACAGGCACGTGCCACCATGCCCAGCTAATTTTTTTTTTTTTTTTTTTTTTTTGTATTTTTAGTAGAGACAGGGTTTCACCATGTTGACCAGGATGGTCTCGATCTCTTGACCTTGTGATCCACCCGCCTCGGCCTCCCAAAGTACTGGATTACAGGCGTGAGCCACCGCGCCCGGCCAGGATTTGAGTTTTTTTTTTTAAAATCCTAAACTATGAAACAATTTTGAGAATGAGTACGTAAATTTGAATGTAATCTGATTGTTGTATGATATTAGAAAATTACTTAATTTTGTTAGGTGTTTAAAATGGTTATGTGGGCATATGGAAATGTGCTTTTGGAGATGCATGATAAGCTATTTATAGATGGAATGTCACAATGGTTTATCAAAAATATAGATAGGTAGATAGGTAGGTGGATAGAGATAAATAATAGAAAAATAATACATAGGAATATAGGTAGATGAAGCAAAAGTGACACAATTTTAAAAATGTTGAATCTTGGTATTAGATTGGTGCAAAAGTGATTGCGGTTTTCCCATTATGTTTAATAGGAGCAGTCATTAACCTAATAAATATATGAGCAGTCATTAAGATATAATGTCTGCTTTTCTCTAGATTTACAAATTTTAATGATACAAAGATTTTTTTAAAGTACTATCTGTATCAGGTGACCTCAAAATCCCTGGGGAAAGAGAAAGAACATGTTATTGCTTTAAATTTTTTTAATGCCAAAATGGAAGCAGAAAGAGTTAGTTCAGATCACTTATTCAGAGATTTAGAAACAAGGAACGGTCGTGGATTTTCTGGAGAGTCACAGGAGTCCTTCCGTTTGTATGAAATGTTTCCATTTTTCTGACAGTTCTCATCTATGTTTTTTCTCCAGATATTTCACCGCTCATCCTCTTTTGTTTCATAGCAGAGTGCTGAAGTAGAAAGTGCATGCTATTTAGAGCCAGAAGTTTTAGGTTTGAATCCAAGCCTGTCACTTACAGCTTCTGGATCTAAGGCAGACTAATTACCATTTTAATATTCACTTTCTTAAACTGTGAACATTGGATATTAAAATTATTTACTTCCCAGAATGACTGCAGCTAGGAGAATGCTTTGGAGTCGGCATCTGTACTGTATGGTCTGACATGTGCCCTCTTTCACTTTCCTGTGCTGAAACCTAACCCCCTAGTACTTCAGCATGTAACTATATTTGGAGATAGGGTCTTTAAAGAGGTGATGAAGTTATCCAGTGTGACTGGCATTCTCCTAACAAGAGGCATGTTGGACACACTGAGAGACACAGGGGCAGGGGCATACACACAGAAGAAGGGCCGTGCGGGGACACAGTGAGCAGGCGGCCGTCTGCAAGCCAAGGAGAGAGGCCTCAGAGGAGCCTTCTGACAGCTTGATTTTGGACTTCCAGCCTCTAGAACTGAGAAAATAAATTTCTGTGGTTGAAGCCACTCAGTGGCATTTTGTTTTGGCAGATTTAGCCAGCTAATGTATGTACCATGTGCATTGTCATTTTCTTTTATTCTCTTTAATTGCTATGCAATACTGTTACCTTCCAGGACCAGTTTTTTTTTTTTTTTTTTTTTCCTTTTGCTTCTCACACAGCTCTGTTATGGACCCTAGTCATCCTAGCAGCCTTGCTCAAAGGATGATCCCATGACATGCGTATTCCTTCCAGGGTCCCTAAGTCTCCTGATGGGACAATCAACAGTAGATTTCAGCTCTCACTGAAAGTATTTTTCAGTGTGCCAGTCAGTCATTTTCAAATGTTAAAGGAGTGCCAACGATGTGTCAGACTGTTATGAGCACTGGAATACTTAAGAGAAATCAAAATTAGTGCCAAATTATTTTGCAGCCATTAGACAGGAAGGGTTATAGAAGGTGTTTCCTTCTAAGCATTTCAGGGAAAAACTACGTTTTCCACTAATTCTAACAGTACTCCTCTCCCTCACTCAAATGGTACCATTTGGAATGTGTATAGTTTTATTTGCAGTGCAAGCAGTTGGAAGATCAGTCAATTAATATATCATTTGATCAGCAAATATTAATGTTCCATATGAAACAGCAAAACAAAACAAGAGTGTAAGGGAACTTGCCCTCAGGGAACTTACACAAAGTTGTAAGAGATGCAAGACAGAACATTAGAAGAGATGTCACAAGGTAAGACGTGTATAATTAGTGCCATGCCGTCATTGGGTTGATTACCTCTTGGTTACTTTTAACTTGATATCCCCATGCGCTTATTACTTAACTCTTTCTGCTCCCCCACATCCTCCTCCTTTCATTTGTGTCTGGCAGCAGCATTGCCTCTTTCCCACCCTCCTGGTAATATTGAACCATAGTATCTTTCTACCGCCTTCCCTTCCACTCATGTGACTGTTAAAGGTGCACGTACATCTCAAAGCTGTGGTGACGAATATGAGAAAATGAAACTGAATAGGGGCTGATTTAAAAACAAATGAAGGCCAGAATGACCCAGAGTGAAAAAAAAATATATATGTGTGTGTGTGTGTCTGTGTGTGTGTGTGGTTACAGCAGCCAGAATCAGCTCTGCAGGAAAAAAATTATTGGAGGGCAAGGATGGTTGAAAAGAGAATTTAAAATAAGCATTTAGATTTATCTTTGTTAAAGGCCGGAGAGTGCAAGGGTTCTGGAGAGGGCCAGCACGGTCACTGCAATGTGCGGAAGCTGAGCCACCGTTTTGGCATGGAGGTCGTTTTTAAAAGCTGATAAGAAGGGCTTGTGAATGACTTCTGTTTCTGGATCAGAATTGGAAATTAGAAAGGGTGCATAGTTATTGCTATTCACATGGTAATAGTCATCACATATGCATGGTAATTAGCTTATTGATTTGGCATTAGCAGGTAAGAAAAAGGGTAAACTTGTGGGGTGTGTTAGACTACAGTCGGGGCAACAGAAGCTGAATATAGATCAAAAATCATTCCTGTGTGTCATTAGAGATGCTCCTGCTAAAGGAGAAGGGAGGCGTCGGCCTGAGAGGCCTGGGATCCTGGGACAAGGGCTACGCTGTCAGGACCCATCACCAAGAAGGCTCATGACCAGTCTCTTTCTCTGCCACTCATTCTCTCTGGCTCAATAGTGACCACTCTTCTTAAATCTGTTTTGCTCCTGTTCCACTCTCCTCTCTATAGCTCTGTTTCCTTGGTCCCCTGTTATTTTTCTGCTCTCATTCCCAATCTCTTTCTCTTTCAGTCACTCTTTCCGGCTTGATAGTGATCCCTCTTTTAAATTATATGTTAAATATATGTTTATCTCCTGCTCCACTCTCTTCTCTACAGCTTGGTTTCCTTGTTCTCCTCTTACTTTTTTGCTCCTAAATCTTCAGTACACAGGGCTTTGTTTTCCTTGGTGCTGACTGCGGCTCTAACTCTACGTAACTCTTGGACTGGCATCCCTGCAGCTGGGTGGGCCAGTTCCCCAGTGATCCAATCACAAGTCCCCAGGCAAATTTGCAGAGTCACAGCTTATGGAAAATTTAGGTTCAGAAGTCTGCTTGTGAGACAAAAACTAGACTTGGCAAATCTCTTTAGAAGCACTTCACTGGAAACTGACACATGACTTCTTAGTGAGTCAGATCCAGCCGTGTTATCGTCTAGTATTGGGCTAGTATGGTTTCTTTAGATGAGTATGAGATGAAGTTGTACTTTGCCTTTAGTAAGCAAACGTTATGAAACATGGGCATTGTAAAGATGAACAGGACCCTTAGCTTGGTGAGATGGGTATATTTTCAGTGGTGCTTAGGAAAGAATACAGACTTGGTGGGGACAGTATATTCCTATCAGCCGTATTAAGGCCACTGAGGCCATATATATCTCCTTAATGTGTGGGATGCCAGGAATCTCCTATGCAGCTATCATTATTTTTCTCTGTCTCCCTCCACCTTAATGTATATTTGCATTCCTTAATGCGATGTGAGTGCACCGTAGTGGGCTCCATTCACTCAGGAGTCTACCTGTGGCTGAGCAAAATGAAGGTGAGTGGTCAGAGGCCTGGCAGATGATTCAGCAGTGTGTCAAAAAGGTGAGGTTCCTAGAGAGGATGGAAATGGGAGCAGCACCCCACATAAACCTCTTAGAATGTTGCCAGGGGAGTTTTTATTAGGGGATAATGAAGTGTGACTTTGTGGATACCAAGTGACTATTAGCAGATAGATCCTTTTAGGGTGATGCGTTGGGGTAGGGAGTAATTATCCTAACTGTCCTTATTCTTGAAACAGAGAGACTCAGAATGGTTATACCTGGCCTCTTTTCCACTATCAAAAGTCGATTTCTCAGAATTCAAAGTAACAACTGTTTTTAAGTTTAGGTAAGTAGAAGTCTCATGTGATTCTCTCTAGCACAGCAACTGTGAATCCAGATGCTGCAGGTGGACAGACCTGACTGCCACATTCACTGCAGTTTTAGACAAATTGTTTAACCTTTCAAAGCCTCAGATTTTCCACTATAAAGTGGGCATCGCTAAGACTTGCCATCCAGTTGTCTTGCAAGGATTAAGTGAGATTAATTCACAACTCCTGGCATATCATACATGACATTATGCATCAGAGTTCATAAACACCAACCTGAGCCTTGGTGTCTGTGGTGGTCTTTGGAAAATAAGAAAAAGGACAGGAGACAGGCAGATGGTTTAGAAAACTGGGCAGGACAACCTTTGTGATGTGCATCTCTGTGCAGTTTCACTGGCCCTGTGCTCAGAAGGTCTTATCCGGCAGGACATGCCATAAGCTTAAAGGTTAGCCCCTAGGGGCCTATTGAGGCTAAACCTTTCTTTGGGCAAAGTTAATCCCTCACAGAGTAGAAAAGCAATGAGAAAAAATTGCAAGGGAAAAAATGTGACTTAGTGAGTGATGGAAATAGAAAGGAAGAGAAAGGTGTAAGAGAAAGGCAACAGCTCTCCAAGGACTCCAAGGAGGGAGCTGGAAAAGTGTGGCACATGAACAGACACTGGGAAGTCAAGAGAGGGCTTACTTGTGTAAATAAATCAGAACTGGCATTTATTGTAACGATTGCTAGAGACTAAATAAAAACCACAGACCCGGCCAGGCATGGTGGCTCATGTCTGTAATCCCAGCACTTTGGGAGGCCGAGGCAGGCAGATCACGAGGTCAGGAGTTTTAGACCAGCTTGGCCAACATGGTGAAACTCAGACCCGACTAAAAATACAAAAATCAGCTGGGTGTGCTGGCATGTGTCTTTGATCCCAGCTACTCAGGAGGCTGAGGCAGGTGAATTGCTTGAACCTGAAAGGCGGAGGTCGCAGTGAGCTGAGATCATGCCACTGCACTACATTCTGGGTGACAGAGCAAGACTCCATCTCAAAAAAAAAAAAAAAATCACAGAGAAGCTATTATGGATAACATTACAACGACTGTACTAATACCAGCTGCCTGTGGCTCCTTTAGTATCCTTTTTTTCTGCTCTTCCCTGCTGTCTCTGGTGACCTGCTTGGAGGATTTGAATCAGCCTTTCAAGGGTTTTTCTGCAGTCTTCCATTTCTCTGTAGCACTCCCCTCCTACGCTTTGCCTCCTAGCTTTCACCCCACCTCACCCTTGCACACAGAGACATACATGTTCATACACAGAGACATACATGTTCATACACAGAGATATACATGTTCATACATGGAGACATACGTGTTCATACACGGGGACATACGTGTTCATACACAGAGACATACGTGTTCATACACAGAGACATACGTGTTCACACACGGAGATATACGTGTCCATACATGGAGACATACATGTTCATACACAGAGACATACATGTTCATACACAGAGATATACATGTTCATACACGGAGACATACGTGTTCATACACAGAGACATACGTGTTCATACACAGAGACATACATGTTCATACACATACACACATGCCCACTCTTTGGGCACGTCTCAGATTCACTGTATTCACATGGGGAGCTCTTTCTTCACCATGTTTGTAGGAGGCCATTTGGCCTAAGATGAGTTTCCTTATACCAAATATCATCTTCATCAAACCTGCACCTAATTCACCTTCAAAGGACATCTCTCAGACCTCACCTATAGCAATCACCATTTGCTTTTTCAACCCCCACAGCTGGGCCCTTCGTACTTATTAGAACTTAATAAATGTGAGTTTGAATAATTGACGCTTTCTTACCATTTGTCAGAAGCAGCTTTTCCGACCTCTAAGTCTTCCCTTAAATTAAAAGGAAGGGTCTGCCACTCAGGACTTCCAATTCTCTAAGCAAGAAAAGTAATGTCCCTGGAGATGATAAACTGTTCCTAAAGCTTCAGCCCTCACATGGCCGCTTCCCTCTTTGTGAGAGCAGAGAAGAATGAGAAGCAGCCCATTAATTCAGTAGTAATACAGTGTTTTCCTTTGCAATGTCCTTGATTTGATTTTCTAGTGATTCGTCAACATCACAGGTTAAAGAGGTACGTTGGCTATGGAAACCTCTATGCAAATTGAGAGCAAAACTATTTAGTCCCCTCCTCCTTGTCCTTGCTGAATCTCTTCCGTTACCTTTAACACCACTAGATCCTCAGATTTCCTGTCTAGGTTCGGCTGTATCAGTCTGCCTTTGCATATGCATATCTGATGGGCTCTAGTACCTGGCATTGGCTTATGGCTTTCAGCTTTTCAAACACATCAATTATTCTCAGTGCTCTGAGGAGACACATAGGGCAGGTGTCATTGTCATCATCAATACTAGCTTTTAAAATAATCTCAATCATTTTACAGTTATGAAAACTGAGACCAAAGTAATTGGGATAAATTAATCAAAATGCAGATTCAGGCTTTTGTTCCAGATTTTTTCATCATTGATTTCCTTCATCTTTACTGCTGAAGGTGGAGATGGCAAATATGTGGCATTCTTGCAGCCACTTTCTGCTCTGGTACCCAGTGTAACTATTCTAGCTCTCTTGTTTCTTCCTAAAGTGCCTTGGATGGCTTAGAAACACTTGTAATATCGTTGTGGATAATCACTATCAATTGAACAAAGATGGCAAATAACACACAATTTTCACACTTAGCCAAGGTCAGAACTTCCCAAGTGATATTGGAAATAAGAATTCCTACAGAGCAAAGGCTTTGAAATGTCATAGGATGATTTAGTTGGAGAAGCATCAGGGGCAAATGCAAAGGAACCAATTACTTTTTTTTTTTTTTTTTTTTAATTTTTTGGCAGAGTTTTACTCTTGTCACCCAGGCTGGAATGCAATAGCCTGATCTTGGCTCACTGCAACCTCCATCTACTGGGTTCAAGCGATTCTCCTGCCTCAGCATCCTAAGTAGCTGGGATTATAGGTACCCATCACCGCACTTGGCTAATTTTTGTAATTTTAGTAGAAATGGGGTTTCACCATGTTGGCCAGGCTGGTCTCGAACTCCTGACTGCAGGTGATCTACCTGTCTCGGCTTCCCAAAGTGCTGGGATTATAGGTGTGAGCCACCATGCCCAGCCACAGGGAACAATTTTCATGAGCTCCTGTGTTTATTTTAAAACTTTGTGTTAATTCTACTTACAACCTATTGAAATAAGCAATGTTATTTCTGGTTTTCAGTTGAGAAAACTGAGGCTCAGCATTGAAGTCACTTTCCCAAACACAGAGTCAAGCAAGAGAGAATCTGAATTAGACGCAACATCTGAGCCAGAAGCTCTGCATAAATCTGCCCTCACCCACTCTCTTCCCAGCTCTTCAAACTGAACTTCTTTTCATCTTATCATAATAGCATGCATCTCAACATTAAAAGAGAATGGCTATAGAAAAAAAATATGGGGCAGAGAAAAGAGATAAGTACAGTCACAATGTCAGGATTTGTTGTGTGTGATCTTGTGTGTAAAGCTATGAAGCCAGAATTCAGCTCTTTTTTTCTCCAAGAACTGTGTATGTTTAAGTATTATCCTGCACAAGTATGTAAATTTTAAAACCCATTTCTCAGTCCTTTTTCTATTTCCTTGAAGATGCCCTTATAATACCATGCATGTGTGTGTGGGTGACAGTTTTCTCTTTGCTGCTCTGCAGTTAGTGAATCAGGATCAATGATTGTGGCAGAAGGAGAAGGAATAGAAAAGAGTATCAAAGGCTCTATCAGCCACCCAGTATTGATTAAACACTTTCTGTGTATCTTCCATTGTTCTAGGCACTATGGGCACCACAGAGAGTGTAAGACAGGGTCACTTCTTTCTGAGACGTTATAATGAGCTTAATTTCAAAGACCTTAATATCTGATAGAAAAAAATAATGTCTGAATTAGGAAAGTAATAGAATCACAAAAAGCTAGAGCTGAAAGAGACTTAATGTTTCTTGCCGCGGCATCCCTCACTGATGGATGAAAATGAAATTGTGCTCATGCAGCTTCACCGACAGGGAGCTCATGCTCCCTTGTAGTGGCACATGTTTACTCCATCACTTGTGCCCAGTGACCCTGGTTCTGCTGTCAGGGCAGCTTAGAAAACATCTCTTTTTTTTTTCTCATAAGAATGCTTGATACATTGGAGGGTGGCTACTGTCTCTTCCCTTTGCTGCTGCTTTTCCATCTAGTTTTTCTTCAACCATTTCTGTGGTCATGCTTCAGAAACTTCACCATCCCTCCTCTGAATGCCCCCTAGTTAGTATTAACAAGATGACTGAGAAATAAGTACTGGGTTAAGAGAGACTTTATTTCTGTGTGCAGTTTGCAAACCAAAAAGATATGGACTTTATTGAGAAACAAAGATGCAGTCCCAGAGAACAAAGAGAGGGCTATGTTTTATAGAAAAAGTTCCCACCCAGGTTGCCACATGGGCCCACTTATGCAAATGAGGGATGCATGCTTGCTTAGTTCTGACTGATTGATGCTTGTTGACTTCTGATTGGTGGATGCAACTCACAGTCTATTGGTTGCTTCAGGCAGCATAAACAGAAACAGACAACTTTGAAAGTCCCAAAGTTAAGTGTGTGGGGATTTTCTTGGGATGCAGAGTACCTGTGTGACCTTTCTGCAGCAAATGGTTGCTTGGCTGTGTTTTACATTTAGGTGCAGTTAACCACCCAGGATCCATCTTTAAGGATTCACTCTTTTAGAGCTTACATTAACCAGAATCCTTTTTAATTGTGATTGAGGGAAACAAGTGCAATCCTCCAAGGTTGGCTGCCTTGGGTAGAAGATGCTGCACCTTTTTTCCAACACTGAACACTATGCCTTTTTTATTACAGGCTAAGTTTGTGGTAATATTTTAGCAGCTGCAAAATGCCATTGGCACCTATTAAATGGATGCTAGTAACCTTCATCAAATTATTTTCTTGGAAATGGGTGTCAGATCAAAGGCACTCTGTGGCAGTTTTTAAGTATTTTAAGAACGTTAGTCATCAGACTTGACTGCTAATTCTGGTTTTACTACTATTTGTCTGTGAGTCCTTGGGCAAGTCCCTTTTTTTTTGAGACGGAGTTTCGCTCTTGTTACCCAGGCTGGAGTGCAATGGCGCGATCTCGGCTCACCGCAACCTCTGCCTCCTGGGTTCAAGCAATTCTCCTGCCTCAGCCTCCCGAGTAGCTGGGACTACAGGCACGTGCCACCATGCCCGGCTAATTTTTGTATTTTTAGTAGAGACGGGGTTTCACCACGTTGACCAGGATGTTCTCGATCTCTTGACCTCGTGATCCACCCGCCTCGGCCTCCCAAAGTGCTGGGATTACAGGCGTGAGCCACCGCGCCCGACCGGGCAAGTCCCTTTTTCTGGGCTTCAAGTTAATATTCCTGTTAAATAAGGCGACTGAACTATTAACGCATGATCTTTCAAGTCTCTTATACTATTAAATTTCTGAGTGAAGGCTAAATTCCATCTCCCATAAGAACAATTGCATTTTTGAAACCACATGCAAAACTTCACATTTGCCCCAGGTGCGTGTGTCCCATTTATTCCAGTATGTTTTGGCCTATGTTCCCAAGCTTTTAAGATCTTTCTGAATTACAGGCCCATAACTGAATGCATTGACTCTTGTGCTTCACAGTGTTTCACTGGTAACAGTTCAGCCATTTAAGAAGCTCTTTTAAAATATTGCCTGACCAACTTCCTTCCTGATCTTGACTCTTTTCAACCTTGATTCCTCGATTCAGCCCATTCCTTGCTACCAGCGCTCCTTAGTTTATTAGCTGGTACTTTCTAGAATCTACCCTTTGCTGCTTTTGAGAAATTACAAATAAAATGATGTTTTTAGTCTACAGGCTTCTCTCCTTTTCACTTTTCTCAGTTCCTCAGGGTTACCTGATTAAAATTTATCATGTCTACAGAATTCTTTATTCATGAGTGATGAACATTTTGTCATTTAATTTTTGGCTGCCCAGCATTCAATCCATTCTTGTTTTTGAAGAGTTCCCCTGTTGCACATGTTATTGGTAGATTTCAGTACCGTACCTCCCACAAGAGAGGCCAAAGTGAGAGCTTTCTCCTCTCAGCACCACAGCCAGTAAAGAAGCACATTCCTTGCACTTGGCCATCAGATATTTCTGTTCTGGGCTCTGATTCTGAAGAAAGTGATACAGAGATGGAGGAATGTTTGAGGTGAGTTCCCTGGCAGGCAGCTGTGATTGTTTTTCTTGGTGGCTGTAGCTGTCTTCAGCTGCAGGGTGTCTTTACAAAATCTCCTATAACACAGATGTTGTATGTCCTGCCTATTGATTTTCGAGAGGTCTTGCCATTTTCTAAGCCTTCATCCTCATCTTCTCACTTTTCTGAAACTCCCCTATATTTCCTATGGATTCCTCCATAATTAAGGTAGTCAAGGATTGTAACTACTATTTGTAACAAAGATTCCTGAGAAAAACATCACTGTAGATACTGCAGGATGTAATCAGCACCAAGACACCTGCCACCCAAGAACATCTCTTCTTGAAGAAGATTATGTGTGCAAAACACTGGCTACATCTGCACACCCCCTGGGCACATAGACCCATACTGCTCCCTTTGCGAGCCTTGCTTCTGCTCAGGCTTGGCGTTCCCAAGTTAACCCATCTCTGGCTTTGTTGTCCTGTTCCCTGCTTTTTGGACTAGTGTGCTGCTCACTCTTTCTCTTTGTATGGTGGTGTTGAGACAACTACAGTCTCAGCTTTGACCATCCTTGTTCCAGGCTTCCTTGTGCCGTTTATCAGTTACTTTACTTTCTGAAGAACAAGAGTGCTATAGCTGTCCTGGCCTGAACTGAGTCTCTCTTCATTACTCCTTCCCTTGGCAGCATCAACCAGTTGCATAGTTTTAAATAACCTCTTGACAGCGATTCCAAACTTTACATATCCAGTCCTGACCTTTACCCTGAGTTCCGGGCTCATGTTTCCAACGGCCTGATCCACATTTCCAATTAGTTCTATAACAGGCCTCTGAAACCTAACATATTTTAAATTAAGCTTACGGACTCTGCCCCTAATCCTGCGGCTACCACAGCTGCTCCTGTATCAGTGGCTGGCTACTCTCTCCTTTCATTTCCTCTGGCAAAATACTTGAGGATTATTTTTTACCTGTTCTTGTTCTCTTACACCTCACATTGGATCTCCCTGGAAAGTTTGTTGGGTAAATCTTCAAAATATGTCCATAATCTAATTTGTAAATTTAGTATAATACCTCTCCAAATACCATTAGATTTATTTCAAAAGCTAGCTAAGTTGATGATAAATTTACTTGGCAAACAACAAGCAATAGAAGCTCTTCTGAAAAAGAACAATGAAAGTGTGTTAGTTCAACCAGATACTAGAACATGCTCTTAAAACTTTTACAAGTAATACGATGAGGATTGATGCATGAATAGCACAAAAGACATTAAAAAAGAATAGAAAATCTAGGAATAGACCACATTTTATGTAAAAAATTTTTTAGTACAATGAAACTAGCACCTCAAATTAGTGTAATAGAGAGCAAACCTGCTGGAGGGAGCAGAGATAAAAGCTAGATATCTTTAAATATGCCTTATTTTGTATATTTGAGATCAAAACTAAGTAATATCCCATATAATGACAAAATAAAATAGAAATAAAGCAATTTCTAAAATTTAAAAGCAAAATAAAATGAATAAACCTTGAAATGTCATATATTTTTGTCATAACTATACAAAATGGAATCATTTCAAAAGAATTTTAAACAAATGATTTTTGTGCTATACTCAAAGCATAAACTAAAAATACAAGAAACTACCTTAAATTAGTTCTTCTAATCATGTTGCTAATACAATATTGGTAGTGTTTTGAAACACATATACTTACATGTATACTTTTACATAGATGGTGAGATGGTGAGCCTGGAGCAGTTTGCTATACAGGAAGTCAGGAAGCTATCAAAGACTGCTAAGAGAATATCAAAAGGAGACAGGATCCAACTTGAGGATACTCCCTTTGACCAAATATTGGGCATTTTCAACATTAAAAAGAATAATTAGGTTTCTGCTTCTAAGAATGTGTAATAGATGGACTTTTCCCTATTCCTTCTGCTAAGTGCAAGTAAAAACCCTGAAACTGTATTTAAAAGTCCATAAGACTCTAAAAGATGGAGAGAAGAAGATACTAGTGACATCAGGACCTAAGGAACAACGTTGTCATCAGTTCCGTGGGTTTTCTTTTTGCCTCATATATCCTAGATTTAGAAGCCAAGGAAACAGTACCTTGAAGGAACCAATGAGTGCAAGCAAAAAAGCCTCCCATCTCCAAAACAGTATATGTAAGGAAAGAGTTAAGCCCTAACGAACCTACAATTACATTTAAAATGAATGGTCTCAATGCACCCATTAAGAGATTGGCAGAAAAGGAAAGTTGCATGACCGTATTAATTCCATATGGGTCATGTCAGCAGGTGAGAGAGTCAGTGACAGGTGCCTCTTTCCCTCCCCACCCGCCAATCCACAAAGCAACATGTGGCCACACACAGTTGTCTCTTAAAGAGTCAGGCACATGCACTGTCATCTCTCCAGGAAGTTTTTCAGTCACTGTCAGAACTCACTTTCAGTGACAAGACATAATGGACTTGGGGTTTCATTAAGTGACAGAGAGCTCCCTGAAAAATGTGCCAACTTTTGTCTGAGCTAGAGAGATTTCAGACAGGAGGTAAGATTTACTTGACCAATAGAACAGATTAGAAGACTTCTAGAATGAGGCCTTGTCTCTAGACTTTTTTCTTTCTTCTGTACCCTGCAGAAATATCCCTAAGGCCCAGGATTAAAGAGGCAGGGAGGATAAGCAGGAAGGGACAATCAGGGGACACAGCTCATGCAAGGAGGGATCCAGCCCTCAATAGAAGGCATTTTGGTCTCCCAGTGAAAGGAGATAACTTGGAATCAGTGGTTCAGGATGGTTAAGCATAAGGCATGTTCTTTCCCACCTCTCAAAGTACAGATGGCCAAGAGGGATTTCCGGTGTTCTGGCAAGACCTGGTAACACCTTATTAGATCCTCTTGGATGCAGGGAAGTAAAAGGTAGGGGAAACTTTGGCATGTGTCCAGTGGAAGGAAGTCATGTACAGGGAAAATCACAGTTAGAAGAGTCCATGCAAGTGTTTTAGAAAATGATTATTTCTCACTGTGAAGGAAACACACAAATAGTACCTCCTACTTAGGGTATGTCTGTAAACTTTCTTCACCTTTATCTTCTACTCATTTATTCAAGTCATTCAACCATTTGGCAAACTATTTTCATCTCAAATCTTCTGTATGAGCCCTGCTGTAAGTCCCTCCTGGTTACTGGCTGCTCTTACATGCTTGCTGTTCCTTATATATGTCCTGACTATAATACTTGTTACCTGGTACTCTACTGATTGATAATTTACCTGCCTGTCTGATTCTTAGGGCTGTGCAACCCTGAATACTATAGAAGTCGTCTTTTATTCACACTTCAAGCACCTGGCCATGCTTGGCATCTAATAGGTTTGTCATTCAATTGAGTGGAATAAATATTCATTTTGAAAGTCCTTTACCACAGCTTGTGAGTCTTAGGGTTAAATCACTTTCACAGTTTATTCTTAAATTCAGTGGTTAGATCAGCATACACGTTTAAGGCGCAGGTCCCAGAATTCACCTCTTTCTTGATAGTGTCTGGTAGGACCTCAAGTTGTCATTCTTGTGCCTGCCCGCATGGCTTCCTCCTTGTCTGCTGCCTCTGTGCTTTGTTGTATTGGCAACAAAAGCCAAAATAGATGAATGGGACCTAATCAAACTCCACAGCTTCTGCACAGCAAAAGAAACAGTCATTAGAGTGAACCGGCAACCAACAGAATGGGAAAAATTTTTGCAGTCTACCCATCTGACAAAGGGCTGATATCCAGAATCTACAAAAAACTGAAACAGATTTACAAGAAAAAAACAAACCAGCCCATTCAAAAGTGGGCGAAGGATATGAACAGACACTTTACAAAAGAAGACATACACGAAGCCAACAAACATATGAGAAAATGCTCATCATCACTGGTCATTAGAGAAATGCAAATCAAAACTACGTTGAGATACCATCTCACACCAGTTAGAATGGCGATCATTAAAAAATCTGGAGACAACAGATGCTGGAGGGGATGTGGAGAAATAGGAACAGTTTTACACTGTTGGTGGGAGTGTAAATTAGTTCAACCATTGTAGAAGACAGTGTGGTGATTCCTCAAGGACCTAGAAATAGAAATTGCATTTGACCCAGCAATCCCATTACTGGGTATATATCCAAAGGATTATAAATCATTCTACTATAAGGACACATGCACACTAATGTTCACTGCAGCCCTGTGTACAATAGCCATTTTTCTGATCCTTTGGCTGAAGGAAATGGGATTTTCTTGAAGCTTTTTTGTCTGTGCCTGTGAATGCCTCTGGCTTGGAGGGTTCTGCAGTGCCTTGTCCAGGGCATAGGAGAGGCAGTGAAGACACCCAGGGAACTCACGGCCATGTTGCTCCTCAGTTTGACGTCACTAGGCAGCCTGTCTTATTCTGTGGTTTTCTAGTAGTAAGAGAGAGGAAATGGGGAAATGGAAATACTTCTCGTCCAGAGCTAGTACTCATCCTAATGTCTAAACAATAAATAAATGTAACAACTTGAAATTACTTGTAAACTACTGTAATCAATGTGAGCAAAGACTATCAGTCCAATTTCCTTACAGTTCTAATTGCCTTGGGTCTACGGTCCTAGCATCCTACACGACCTGGCCTCCTTGAGGGCATTGCCTGTATTTTACATATCTCTGGATTCTCCATGTCTGGCACTGTGCTGGGGAGGCCCAAGCCAGTGGTTTGAATGAATAAAAACGAAGGCTCCTTTAGCCACGCTATTAAAGACTGCATGTTACGTGCTTTTCCAGTCAAGAATCTAGATCGATTCTAACCTTCTTTGTTCCCCAGTGGATGTGCTTTCTGGAGGCAAATAGCATCTGCAGCCTCTTGCAGGTGACTTGGGACCCTGAAGCTGGCACACTCCACAGGTGGCTCCAGGCTGCTGCAGGGCACTGAATCCTTCCCCATGGTCCTCCAGGTCCATCAGGGTGTGGTGTGGTTAACTCAGCAGGCAAAACTGCCTGACCCAACCCCCCTGGTTATCATCCGCATGAGGACAATTAGAGCCTCTTTTAGTATCAGTGGCCATAGGGGGCCTGGAAGGCAATTTGCGGGTGGTGGGCTCCTGGCTGTGGTGTCACAGTTGTTGACAGTAGACACCACCAGGGGGTTGCCTTACTAGGAGAGAGGAGGCAAAGGACAGAACCCAGGACAGTGATGCAGAGAATGACAGACCACAACAGAAAGACAGAGGACAGACCAAGGAGAAAAGAGACAGATGATGCTTTTCTTCCATTTTATCTTTTCTCCAGTAAGCTCTCTAGACTGCTCTGGGTATGTTTTTTCTTCTCAGCATGAAAGATATTTGGCTACCCAGGAATAAAACATCAAAACCTACAATATAATTAGTTGTAGGAAATATTGATGGAATGCCAGGAGCATTCTAGGTGCTGTTGTGAGCCAAGGGAGGGGCCTCTCTCCTATCCAGAGGGGCTGCTGCTTTGCTAGGCAGGGACCGGCCTCAGGGAACATGGGCCAGTTACTTGCAGGCTAGTACTTCTGAGGCCTGAGTGACAGTATTTACTCCACCACTGCTTGGATCAGTGAGGCTGTGATTAGTGTCAAACAGGCAACATTAGAAGCCGGAGAAGATCTGGTTTCAGCTGGTGATGAGACACTAGTCAGATGTAATAAAAACAAGTTGTCTTAGAATTAGTAAGAACTAATAAATCGAATTATTCTTGATTATGATCCTTGGGCCTCTGGGCTGTCACTCATAACGCTGAATATCTTTCTCTCCAGGAAACAAGCACCTCCTCTTACTGCTTCTGCATGCTGTGCCTGAGCCCAGCTCTGGAAAAAGACACACGTGCACCCCCTCCAGTACCTTATTCTCTTTCTGCTGCTCTCTGCAAACTCACACCCAGACGACTCCTTACTATTCTTCACACAGTTCTCCGAACTTCAGGAAACAGCATGTGACTCTGTGCTGTCTGAGATCATTTCCTAAATATTTTATGTACACTGAAAAGCGTTCAAGGGCGGATGCATGTCTGCAGGGTTTTGTGTGCCTCGCGGTGCCTGCGCCAGTGCTGGGCCCACTGGGTGCTCCATGAATGAGCAGGAGTCCTGGCTTCTGCGCTCTCGTCATCCTCATGTCTCATCTCCATCCTGCAGTGGCTGTCTATTGTCTGCCTTTCATAGCGCTGGATGAGCTTGCATTTCTAGAAGGACAGTGGCAGGAAATTAAAACCTGTCACTCATCACTGCAACTTGTGGTATGTCCTTGTTAAACGTAGTCAGTGGCTCACGGTTTTCCTAAGCAAAAGAGGTGAGAGCAGCCTGCAGACGTGAGGATGCCTCTGAGACTTTCTGGTGGAATGAAAATGCAGGAGCATCACGGCAGCTGGCTACAGGCTGGCGATTCCAAAGCCAGAGAGCTTCTCCTCCAGAGGAGACACCCTCTTTCTGAGGAGCAAGGTGCTTTCTGTTAATAATGAAGCCCACTTTATTATTAGTAATAACAAGCAGTGGTAGTGTAACTATTTACAGTTATTACCAGGGTAGGCATTGCTTACGGAGCACTTATTTTTGAGGTACTGAGCTCCTCTTTTTTTACTTTCCCAGCCTTATTAAGGCATAGTTGATGGGTTAATTTCTTTATATTCAGTCTCTTGGTTTTTCCTCACTGCAGATCTATGAGTTGCTAGTTCCACTGCATGGATGATGAAATAAAGGCTCAGAAGTTTCAAGTTATTTACACAGAGACACTGGAGAGAGGAGGATGGCCATGAGCAAACCTGAAATTGTGCCCTTCTGGTACTCATTTGAGAACACTGATGCCCCAGGTAAAGATGGGGTGATTCAGGGATGAGTTGACACTGGGGGAATGTTCTCAGGGGAGGCTCATTCCGAGGGTAGCAGCACCCTCTGGAGCCTCAGGAAAGCAGGTCAGTGCCTATGATAGTACTCAAATGAAACAGGATAAAATAATAGGGAGTGTACTTATACTACGTGCCAGCTTTCTGCTGTAGTTGTTTTACCATATATTATCTTGGTAAGCAGAATCCACAATTTTATGAGGAGGTATAATTTTTCACCACATGACAGTCACAGAAAACTCGATTTGGTGAAACCGTACAGCAGATCTGAGGCCAGACTGCTAGAAACAGCAGAGCCACACCTGGACTCTATGCAGTGCTCATCCCTGGCTCTGCTGGGAAAGCCTGGCCTGAAGACCCCTGTCCTGGAAGCTCTTTACAATTCTCTGACGCCCACAAGAAAAAAATTTCTAAGAATTGTTGCTCTGACTTCAACTGAGCCTTCTTGTGTCCCTGTCTCCAGCTTTAATTTCCCTGTTTTTCCTTTAATTTCCTCCAGGAGAAGTGCTGTTAGAAGCATCGTCTGGGTCCCTTTGTTCCCTTTTCCCTGGTTTTGCAACAGAGTCACCCCCACCTCCGTGCTCAGGATCCTTTAACTCCTCTCACCTGTCAGAAGGGGGAGAGGAGGTAGGGAGGACAAGGGAGAATGGTAGCCCGTGTCTTGTCACAGCAGTGCTGGCAGGCCTTGTGAGAGAGTCAAGGACAGTTCATTTTAGCTGGATGTGTTATTTCTGGAATAAACCAATGAGCCAACATTGGAATGAGAGGGGTTGTGAATTATTCAAGCCTAGGACATATATTTCAGGCCACATAGTGTCTCCCTATTGGCCAAAGCTATCCAGGGCAGCCTGGACCATACTTGGCAAGTTGGGTCATGTCTTTTGATGACTGAATACAGGACAGAGACTCAATATCAATTTGACAAGTATTGCTGAGTGTCTGATCTGTATCTGGTCCTGAGCTAGGTACTTGGTTGAGGGATTAGAGATGAGTGGAGTTTCTGAAACCATAGGAACCATGGTTTATTTCCTGGCTTCTTCTATGAAAAAGTAGAAAATGAGAATGCTATACCGTATTCTGGAAGTACATAGCAGAACATTCATAGAGAAACTAATCTTCCCAATAAGATGATTTCTACACTGACCACCAAAATGAAGTCCCTATGAAAAGAGCAGCATTGAATCACTGGAAAATATGAAAACGTGCACACACATACGCATATATGCATACATACTGACATACATGTGTAGAACACACGTATGTGCCTGCACTTAAAATGCATGTGTATATACATGTATGCAAGTGCACACATGCATAGAACACACATACACCCATATATGACATGTATGTGCACACATATACTCACATGTACACATACAAACATGGACATATGCAGTCACATTCACATAGGTACATGCATTTAAATGCATGCACATACACACACCCATACAGCCACAGTGCCACAGAGTGTTTCTCTTTATGTCCCCATAGAACAGGCTGCTGCATGACAAGAAACTAGCATGACTTCAGTGTATACTGGGCACGTGATAAGTATTTGTTGAATACTTATGAGTAAAATCTAGAAGATGATGCATTGCAAGGAATGCTAATAAGTAAATACACTTTTATTTGGAATACACGTGATGGCGTTTGGTACAGGTCATTCCTCCAGATAGACCAGCTGAAGTGGTAAAGATACATTTTTTTCCCAGCTTTGATGAAAAATTGGCAACCGTAAGCAATAAATCCTTAGTTGATGTTTCAAAATGTACATGACCGGCTCTCTGTATACTTTTGTGTTCCAACACATACCTGAGGGACATATTTTTCCTCTTTGTGAGCTTTGGTGGGCATATGCCATTCTAATCTCTTGTTTTTTTAATTATACTTTAAGTTCTGGGGTGCACGTACAGAACGTGCGGGTTTGTTACATGGATATACACGTGCCATGGTGGCGATTTGCTGCATCCATCGCCCCATCATCTACATTAGGTATTTCTCCTAATGCTATCCCTCCCCAATCCCCCCACCCCCCTGCTATTCCTCCCCAGTCCCCCACCCCCTAGTCCCCGGTGTGTGATGTTCCCCTCCCTGTGTCCGTGTGCTCTCATTGTTCGGCACCCACTTATGAGTGAGAATATGCAGTGTTTAGTTTTCTGTTCTCGTGTCAGTTTGCTGAGAATGATGGTTTCCAGTCCCATTATAAAGACACATACACGTGTATGTTTACTGCTGCACTGTTCACGATAGCAAAGACTTGGAACGAAACCAACTGTCCATCAGTGATAGACTGGGTAGAGAAAATGTGGTACATATACACCATGGAATGCTATGCAGCCATAAAAAAGATGAGTTCATGTTCTTTGCAGGGACATGGATGAAACTGGAAACCATCAATCTAATCTCTTCTTAATGTTACAATTGTGACATGGGCCTGGCGCAAGACTCAGGTGGCCAGAAATGGGTTAGTGTGAGAAGAGGCAGTAAAGAAACAAAATGAATAATTATATGCACACAAAACAGAGGCATGCATGTGCACATGTGTATGGACTCAACAACCACATATACACAAACCTTTCTTAGCAGGGAGCTGGTTTTGGAGAGGTGCTTCTTATATTCATGATTACTTCACATTCTAGATGCCAAACCTTTAAATCTGATAGCCTCCCTGCCAATAGACATTGTTAACATTATTTTATAGGTGAGGAGACAGAGACTCAGAGAGGATAATACCCTTCCCCAAATCACACAGCTAATTGAGTATCAGAGCAGGAATTTCAGTCTAGGCTGTCCTGTTCTCCTCTGTCATGCTGACTCTCAGGCAGGAGATGTTACTTGACTAGCCTTTGTGTATGGCTATGTGTGTACTCACTTAGCATCTCCCAGAATCTCTAACCTCTTAAACTTACGGGTTTCATCTGAGGAGTCTCTGCATTCTGCCTCCGTTCTTTACTCAGAACTTGGTACAGATACCTGTAAGGGTGTCCAGTAAACATTTTAAACAATTGATCAATCAATGGGAAGATTTAGGGCAAAATATGAGTGCGGTTCCCTTAAATTGATTTGAGGAGGTGAATTCTTTGCCTGGAAACCCCATATTTGAATGAAAGTCTTAGAACAGAAGACAATAAGGTGCTTAGTTGAAGGTGGGCACCAGGAAAAGCTGGACGTTGGCTTGAAAATGGGATTTGACTGAAACAGAATGGGATTTAATATAGAAAAATGATCTCACATAAATGTGGTAATTACAGGTTCTGCTCTCCCTGCACATTGGAGAACATTTGGGCACTTTTATAATTTCCTTGCTTCCAAAGTAGTAACAGGTGCCTTCTTGCTGCTCGGGGCACTGAGAAAAAAATGACAGTAAGGTCCTTTCAGTGTTCCGAGAAAGACTGAGAAAGACCCTGGAGAAGTGCAGGATGTGACCATTATCATAACACCATTATGATAGCTATTAGCATAGCAAAATTCCCCTTAGCAGTGCCTGTTTGAATTCAAAAGCTTAGTGAGAGACCGTGGTCTAAATGTCATTATATACAAAGGACACATGTCAGTCAACAAACAACCTTAAATGAAAAAGATCACTCATGGTTTTAGAGCTCATAGCTAAGTGATCTGTGGAAGGAACAAAAATAATCAGGTAGGTTTTGAGTTTTTTTAATCTTGCTCCTCTAGGTCTTTCAATCTTGATGATAGGGTGTCAATTTTAGATCTCTCCTTGCTTCTCATGTGGGCATTTATTGCTATATATTTTCCTCTAGAGACTGCTTTAAATGTGTCCCAGAGATTCTGGTATGTTGTGTCTTCATTCTCGTTGGTTTCAAAGAACATCTTTATTTCTGCCTTCATTTCATTGTTTATCCAGTCAACATTCAAGAGCCAGTTTTTCAGTTTCCATGAAGCTGTGCGGTTGTGAGTTAGTTTCTGAATTCTGAGTTCTAACTTGATTGCACTGTGGTCTGAGAGATTGTTTGTTATGATTTCTGTTCTTTTGCATTTGCTGAGGAGTGATTTACTTCCAATTATGTGTTCAATTTTAGAGTAGGTGTGGTGTGATGCTGAGAAGAATGTATATTCTGTGGATTTGGGGTGGAGAGTTCTGTAAATGTCTATTAGGTTTGCTTGGTCCAGATCTGAGTTCAAGTCCTGGATAGCCTTGTTAATTTTGTGTCTCGTTGATCTGTCTAATATTGACAGTGGGGTGTTCAAGTCTCCCACTATTATTGTGTGGGACTCTAAGTCTCTTTGTAAGTCATTAAGAACTTGCCTTATGTATCTGGGTGCTCCTGTATTAGGTGCATATATATTTAGGATCATTAGCTCTTCTTGTTGCATTGATCCTTTTACCATTATGTAATGTCCTTCTTTGTCTCTTTTGATCTTTGTTGGTTTAAAGTCTATTTTATCAGAGATGAGAACTGCAACTCCTGCTTTTTTTTGCTCCCCATTCCTTCCTGACACCTTACACTAAAATTAACACCAGATGGTTTAAAGACTTAAACGTTAAACCTAACACCATAAAAACCCTAGAAGAAAATCTAGGCAAAACCATTCAGGACATAGGCGTAGGCAAGGACTTCATGACCAAATCACCAAAAGCATTGGCAACAAAAACCAAAATAGACAAATGGGACCTAATCAAACTCCACAGCTTCTGCACAGCAAAAGAAACAGTCATTAGAATGAATCGGCAACCAACAGAATGGGAAAAAATTTTTGCAGTCTACCCATCTGACAAAGGACTGATATCCAGAATCTACAAAGAACTGAAACAGATTTACAAGAAAAAAACAAACAAGCCCATTCAAAAGTGGGCAAAGGATATGAACAGACACTTTACGAAAGAAGACATACATGAAGCCAACAAACGTATGAAAAAATGCTCATCATCATTGGTCATTAGAGAAATGCAAATCAAAACTACATTGAGATACCACCTCACGCCAGTTAGAATGGCGATCATTAAAAAATCTGGAGACAACAGATGCTGGAGAGGATGTGGAGAAATAGGAATGCTTTTATACTGTTGGTGGGAGTGTAAATTAGTTCAACCATTGTAGAAGACAGTGTGGCAATTCCTCAAGGACCTAGAAATAGAACTTCCATTTGACCCAGCAATCCCATTACTGGGTATATATCCAAAGGATTATAAATCATTCTACTATAAAGACACATGCACACGAATGTTCATTGCAGCACAGTTTACAATAGCAAGGACCTGGAACCAACCCAAATGCCCATCAATGATAGACTGGACAGGGAAAATGTGGCACATATACACCATGGAATATTATGCAGCCATCAAAAACGATGAGTTCGTGTCCTTTGTAGGGACATGGATGAACCTGGAAACCATCATTCTCAGCAAACTGACACAAGAACAGAAAATCAAACACCGCATATTCTCACTCATA